>JAOUZG010000678.1:2029496-2063821 GCA_026289955.1 Argiope argentata | reverse complement strand
ATTAACAAATGAGGTATAAGTAACTTTGGGGCATAGTAAACATTTTGGTTAACTTTTATTTTGGAAGTCAAATCATTCAGTACTTTTTTCAGTTTTTGAAGTCCACAATTAATGAAATACATATTTTTCAGCATATAATTAAGAAGTTTTTAACTTATATGTAAAAAGTAGTTGAAGTACAAAATGTTTAAATATTTCTCTAACGATATCGAAATATAACTAGCAATGCTGTAAAAATAAGTAATCATAAATGAACAAACACTGATTAACTATTGAAAAACCTCACTACTAGTGTTATTGAATTATTTAATATTATCACTAAAAAGAAAGAATTTTTTCCTACGTCCAAATAAGCAAAAGAAGGGTCAAGTAAAGAAAAAAAAAAAGATTTTTCATATTCTATCTGTATTTCCCCTAATTTGAGTTAAAATCTTTTCTATTGAATTCCAGATTAGTTGAAACCTGTTAACCCTATGAGTCCTGACTACCCGATATTGTTCCATTAGTCAGGATAATGACTTGTGCGCTTTGGGTTTAATTGAACGCTGATCGAGAAATACTTTTCACCTCTTAAATTCATTTAACCACCCAAAAGCGTTCAAGTCAAGTTTCTGCTGAATGGGTTATTATTGGGGATAAGGACTCATAGGGTTAAACATTACAAGATCTGATACCACAAAGAAAATACAATCCCTTATCAGGAGTTATAGTACGATGAAATGGGATTTTTCCACTCACGAAACTAATAGCGTAGATTAAAGATTAAAAATAAAAAAAAAGTGCCTTTATACTTCAGATACAAGGACTACCAAAAAGAAACAGTTTTTTAGAACTTTTAATAGCACTATGAATTCTTTTATAGTTTCATATTGCATGGGAGAAAGAGGACCACCTCTATCATGGCTCAGCAAGAATAGAGTCCAGTGAAGAAAAGCTGATAGTTAAGTTGCTACTTTGACATCAAAACATGAAATATTGGTTCAATATTTCATATTTGATGCCAAGGGAATCAAATATTGGAAATATGAGCAAAGTATGTTTTCACTGTGGGGTTTTGAAGTTTGAATTAGAGGTAGACCGATTGGCAAATGTATGATGTCATAATGGAAAGATTAAGCTTTAATGTTGAACAAATGTCTGAAACAGCTTAAAAACTAGTTAAATGGAACTAACAAGTATTAGGTGCAATATCAGACAATAACAGGTTTGGCAAGCAAAAGCAAGCAAAATTAATTGTTTAATTTTAAAAGCACAGTTTATATTAATATTTTATCTTAGTGTTTTACATTAGTTATTCTTCTTAGTTGCCTTAGGTATTTTCCACATTATCCATTTATCATAGGACAATAATTTCAAAAACATATATTTATATTAGTTATACTTTTAATTATATACCTAAAGAAATCAATGTTTGAGAATCGCTTTTCTAGCTTGGTTCCAGATTTTGATGCTTTAAATTCCTTAAACTTGATACTTTTTTTATTACATAACAGAATTGGGTCATTATATTTTTATTCAATGATTTAAAGGTAAAAAATATTTGAATTTGAAAATGAGAAGAAATTTTAGAATATAAAAGACTATGTTTGAGTAAATATCTGAATGGTCTAAAAAACATCCAACATTTTACTATCAGCCTGTTGATTTTTATCTCCTAAAATTTAGTATCTTTTGTTTTATTCTGCATACATATGTAAGAAAGGTTTAAGAGATCAGGGAAGTTGTTGCACTTATATTCCTGAAGTACATATGAGGGAGTATTTTGTCTCTTCCTAGTGGAGAGTGCTATCTTGAAAATTTTCAACCCGTAATATATAGTATAAAACTCATGTAATTTTTATGTGACACAATAACACTATACAACTTTTAATAGTCCAGGAAGAATTTATGCTCAATACTTGCATGCAAATTTTTTAAACCAAAGAAATCAATAGACACTGTTTTTTCAATTGCAACCACAATATGCATTATTTAAATTAAATTTAAAAAAAGTGATACCCCTTTAATAAATGTTGGAAAAACATGGTTGATGCTTACCATGTACTTCAAATATTTGTGGAGGGAGGATGCTTTGTGTACTATTAAATAATAAAAACACACATTTCAATTGCAATATATTAGTAACATATCACTAAATAGAGACTGGACTATATTCTGGAGATTAAAAGAAACACATAACATTATGTGCTGCTCTTTTCAAATGATTTTTTTTTTCATTAATATTTCCATGTTTTTGTTTTGTGCTTGGTGTTTTTCTTCATAATCTTCTTCGACTTTTATTATATTTTGTACCTAAAGAGCACTGTTTTTCACTAATTCTTTCTTTCTTTCTTTTTTTTTTTTCTTTTCACAGTTTCTTATTTAGCCTTTACTACCAAACATTTTGACAAACCAGTATCCAGCTGCAAAGGCTATAAAATGCAATTATCATATCATATTCTCAGCAGTATGAGACTTTTTTTTTTGTACATCATACACACCTGAGCTAAAAGTAAGTCACATAGCAAAGTATAAACATTTTTTTTACAAGGTTATAGAAATTCAAAGATAATAAGTTGCAACAGGCAGTAGGGAATTCATAGGAAATAAGAATGAGATGTATATTACAAAATTTAATTTAGTAATTTATATCCAAAGGACAATATATTCTTTTGAGAAATGATATAACTCCCAACCTACTGCTGGTAACTTTAATTATATATTTCTTTATCATTTACCAACAAGATAAGAAACAATAAATCAAAATATACTAATATCAATTTCTTGGAAAATTCATTGTACTGATCTAATAATTTTATCAATCCTATATTTTGCTCCATTAACAATAATTCTGATCACTATTATATATATAAAGAAACAATTTTATCAGAGGTACATTATGAATTGCCATTTTAATTATTAATTTTTCCTTAATCATCATTTGTTTTTATATGCTTAAAATATGATGCTTCTCTAGCACTTTGAAACATGGAATTTTTGGGGTCACTGAAGAGTTAATTTTTTAGACAATAGTTTAAATCTTTACAGGAAAAAAATCCACATTTTATTGGAATCCCTGCCTGATGGTGCCCCTTGAGAGTTGATTCTGTTTCAGTTGCCACATTTGCTCATACTTTTAGTTTTCTTTTTTTCACCTCATTCAGATTTTTACAATTAATTTCCAAACATTCAGAATTAGTTTTTGTAACCACACAAATCAAACATCCTATGTAGCATAATTGATGAAAGTTCAATAAATACAGAGTAATTCAGTAATTAAAATATATATTAATAAAGAAAAATTATAACTTTTTTTAAAATTTCAGTTATTTAATCCATTTTAACGTAAGAATGAGTTTTTCTTATATAACCATTGCATGCATATTAGCAGATTTAGCTTGGAAAATTAAATCAATTCTAATAATAAGCAATTTTCAGAAGTAATAATAAAATTTATATATGAACTCCTTTAAGATTAAATAATGAATATTATTTTTCAATAAAATAAAGAAATCGCGAAATTTGTGTTTAAGCCGTTCTTTCTATCAGGGGGAAAAAAAAACATCTTTACATTAAGATACAAACCCTTGAAAATCATAGCTTCATTTCAGTTTCTCAAATTATGCATTTATAATCAATAATTCTGGGGAAAAAAACTAATTTATTATCAATAAGTAAATTTTGAAATGATTAAAATATAAACAAAAAAATTCACTAAAGCCAGATAATTAACATCAAATTTCCTAAAAATCTTAACTTCTCTAAGTTATAATATTGCTTAATACATTCTGCAAAATAGAAAATATATTAATAAATATACTATATGCATAACAAATTTCCAAATGGTAGATTTAACTAACTGCTACTTCTGAATAATAAAAATTACATTTTAACAACTTCAAGACATCATAATATTGCTCTTATAAAAAAGAAAAATATATATAATATATCCCTTGATCAATGGATGGAAATTCCTCAGTCATAATGATCTTCCTTCAAATCTTTAGTCAACTAATCCTATCAACTAATATTTAAATATTACAATAATTCTAAAAAATTAAATATAAGTTTTATCTTAAAATCTATCTGTAGATAGAATGTTTACAAAAAAAATTGTTATAAAATGCGATCCGAGTAATTAGTACAATTCTTAGTTCAAAAGGGAGGGGAAAATTTGCTTATAACAAGATGACTTTGAAAATACTGAAGGAAAATTTTTTTTATAGAAATATTGCACTAAATAACAAATTATTCTTCTGTGAAAGTAATGCAATTAAACTTTTTAAACAATATAAGATATTTACAGCATTTTTTTTATTTCTCTCATGCACTATAAAAATTAAACAAGGTAATACCAAGCAAAATTAAGCATGCATTAATTAATAATTTTTTATGCTTCCTAAAAATGTATACATAATAGCGACATTTAAAGTTCACTAAAAAATGATAACAAGATAAATGCATCAAGATGTTAACTTTTGTATCCTAAATTATACAATAGGTCATAAAATTATAAACAGATCTAAAAGTTTTAATTAAATGGTTTTTTACTATACAAAAAATTAATTATTTAAAAGTTTTCAACAATCATATATATTCCAGTCATTTGTTGGAGCCCAAATTTAAAGAAAATGATTAAAAGTTATGTCTCTAAAATGCAAAAGCAATTGCATCATGAAAATTTTAATGAAGAGAAAAGCTTACAGCATTAATCAAATGAAAGCAACTTAATATTTAATACAAATTTTTATGAAGATATAAAAAAATCAAAGAGCCTTCCTTTTATATATATAAAAGAATTTAATAATAGAAATGCTAAAGATTATAAATAAATTTTTACATTCTGTTAAGGAATGAGTAATTAATTCTAAATATTATTTGATAAATTTCTTCTCAAAGTAACAAGCTCTAAAATATTTTTTTCATGAAGAAAAAAAATTAATTACATAAATTCTATTATTAAATTTTGGATGAAAATGTCTGTTATGGGTTTTAAATAATTAAAATCGATCCATTTTAATAAGTAATTAGAGAGAATAGAACAGAATATAGGTTAAGGTATAATGAAAGAAGATAAAAAAAACATGAAGATAGAAGAAGAAAATTTGAAAAGCAAAAGAATTACAATTATAAAACTAAGAAAAATTTGAAGGAATAAACACACATAAAAAGAAAAATTAAACAAAATAAATATTAATAATAAAATAAATAATAAAAATATTACAAAACATTTTTATAAAAAAACGTTTCAACAAACATTTCTTCATTAGAAAGAATAAAGAACAATTCAGCTTATTAAAATACCATTACATCGGAAAACAACCAATTTACGAAAATAAATTAATAATCGCATTTATTTTTACAGCAATCCAATTGTAAAATGGCACTGCAATCATAAAAATGCTCCGGAATAAATGAGAAAAGAAAAAAAATCTGACCTTTATTGGAAAACATGCTCCTCGTTCACTCTTTTTAATTGTTTACAGTTCACTTTATCTGTCAACAAATCAGTTTCTGTTACTTGGTCATCAAAAATATGTATCGAAATCTTTCAAAAGATGGTTAAACTGCCATTGTATTAGACGTTTGAAAGCTTACTTTAAATAATCGATACCGATCAAAATGCGTATCTTCTGAGCATTTAAAAAAATAAAAAAGGCTTAATGATGATAAATTTATAAACAAAGAAAAACTGAATTGAAATGCGCGTTCATAAGAATGTTTTAATACGAGTTTTAAGTAAGAGAGAGCCGACGAAAAAAATGTGTTCCAACCTTAGAAAAATTAAAAAATTGCCAATCGATTAGTTTGGGGACTAATTCCCCCCACCCATTACATCCCCGTGTAGCTTTTGTTCAGAATCCATAAACTCGATGCAGCAGAAACGCGGGAACCGTTAGGGGTTGGAAACTAATGTACACATTTCGAATGTCAACGCAAGAACATGTGTTTGATGCAACAAACAAAGTTCACGTAGTTAACTAATAGCTGTTAACTACTTATATTAATACAAGAACAACTTATACAAGCTGATTAGTTTTTCATGCAAATGTGCGCAGCAGCTTACAGCCACCAAGCCATAACTCATACAAAATGGCGGGAAAGGTTAGTGCCTTTAAATTTTAGATATTCTTCTACAAAATTGAATTTAACAGAATTAAAAAAAATCGTTTTCGATTTTAATTTTCAACTAATAAACCAATACATCATATTAGCAATACCAGACAATAAGTTTACTTACCCATAACTTGTGTTAAGTATTCAAAATTATGATTTTAATTTTACACCAATGAGTCCCACATACGACAAAGCGACGCTGTACTACATCTACAGGGTTAGAAAATACTCTCAAACGCAAACATTATCATTTGACATATTATTTACGTTAAAAAAAACTCTCGTCTTTTTTACGGTTAAGAATAGATGGAAATTGTTCAAAGGACTGCATTTTTGGTTTTGTTATCAATACTTCTTTTTTCTTTTTTTAAAGTAAAAAGCTGTCATTTTTTACAAATAACTATTTAATCATTGGAAATAAGATCGTGAACATTTTTCTTACGAATTATAAATGAGTAAATGGATAGTAATCTTAAGAAATAACTCACAAATCTTAAAATTTCCTCTAAAGATCAAAAGAACATTAAATTATTAAATGATATTGCGGAACGTTGTTTTTTGCTGTAAAAATATAGTTATACAAATGATAATTTTTGGAGAAAAATTGGAATCTTAATAGTAAAAATATTCCCTTGTGCAAATAAAATATGTTTTTTTAATTGTTAAAAATTATTTTTATGGCAGATACCATCTACACTTATTTTACTTATAAAAAATTGAAATCAAATTAATTATAATAAAAAAAATTAAAATTTCTTGAAAAAAAGGCTACAAAAGATATATATATATATATGTCACAACGGAAGTATTATGAAATTCTGCAACTTAAAATAAATATAAAATACCCTTTATTTAAATAAGTTTAAAACTATTATGTGCATAATTTGCAAAAGAAAGATTTATTTCAAAAATGACAATGTATAAAGTATTTTCAAGCTACTTAAAAATGGTATAAATTAGTAAATGAAAACAGAATAGATAAATATAAATAACTAATCAATAGCAATGCGCATAAAGTAATTATAGAAAAATTGCTATTACACAAACAGTTCCGAAATGTATTCGATAATTTTTTTCTGAAATTTAAGGTGCCTGCGGGATTTTTTTTTCCTGTAGAAGACTTACATTATAGATAATTTGATTTTTAGGTTTTAAAACTTTATAAATTTTCAAATTCATTGATGAAGTTTCAAGAATTCTTGTAATTGAAAAGGATAGGCTTTTTGAAAAACTGCATTACGAAACCAAAACGTACAGAACCATTTTAGGGGCCAGGAAGGAGGGGCTTGATAGAACAGCAAACCAATGAATGCGATGAAGAAGAAATGCAGAGGGCACGACTGAACTGCAACCGTTTTCCGAGACTAAGTTTATATTCGATTTTAGCCTTTCTAGCTTTCGGAAAACTTTGAACTTAAAAAAAGTGATTAAGGATTAAATTTTCACAAGCTTGTTTAGAATGTCTAATATTTGAGTTGAAAATAAATTTTAAAATATCATCCAAATTTTTCCTTTGGTTAAATAACAATTCATCTTTAAAAAAATCAAAAATAAAATTCATTAAAATATTACTAATTGTAATTTAATTTATTGTTTTCAATAGAAACAGAAAACGACTTTTATTTATCGATTCTACAAAAATTAAAATGAAAAATCAATATCTGTATTGATTCTGCTTTCTGATGTTTCAGCTGCATGCGTGTTATCTATTTCCTTACCTACGGTGTAGATTATTAGATGTAAAAGGCATTTTTTTTCTAAATATATTTAAGAAATATTACGTGCTATTATACTATCAAAATAATTATTTTTTATAAACTATTTTCTTTTATTTATTAAAAATCGTTTTTTTTTATTTCTTTTTTTTTCCTTCTAATTTTGAAGAAAATTCATTAAAAGAAATCGGTTTCAGCATCATTTATTAAGAGAAGAAAAATTTTATAGATTCTTATGTTTCGAAAATATATTTATAAATGGGCACATGTTGCATATTTTTTTAATACATAATACATTTTCGTAATAAGAATAATCGAAAATTTACAGTCGAAGCTTCAAAAGAAAAGAGAAAAATTCGCTTTTCTTCTGAGAAGTTAATTCTCTTTTTAAAAAGCAAATAATATAGTTTTACTTAAATTGGAACTTCTTTTTATTATAAAAGTACTAATCTATGCTTAAACTATAAAAAGTATTTACGTTTATCGTAGTTCGGATTCAGAATAATTCTCATTCAAGCTGGTACGGTCTTTGGGGGTCAGAGTGAAACAATGAATGGAGATGTAAAAATATATAGAAAAGTGGTGAGAATAAAAAAAATTTATTGGAACTAGTACAATTAAAAAAAGGCATATTTTGTTTTTGAAGTTTAAATGGCATTTTTTAAAAAGGGTTAAATAATACTTTGAAATTATTTTTTAAAGTTCAAGGATTTACAAAAAAAAAAAAAAAAAAAAAACATTGGGAAACCGGCATTACTTTTAAAATCAATATTGAAGAATTGATTTATACGTAATACTTAAAAATTTTAAAATGACTGATTTTGTAGAAAAATAGGATTCAAAGTTAATTCCCATTATAAAATATCTTTAAAAATCTTGAATAAAATCATCATTTCTTCTCAGAATTTCTTTGTTAGATATCTTTTTTTTTTTTAGATCTTAATGTACAATATTGTTACGAATAGTAATTTTATTCATGTTTTTTATTTTTTTGTGCAAAGTAAATGAATATTTGGATTTTTAATAATTTATATGTGATTAAAAATCATTCAAAATTTATCGGACAGTATTAGAATTCCCAATTTAAATACTTAAAAATTGCTACAAATATTTCTGTTGTTGTAATTGTAATAGAAAAAGATTAAAATGAAATATGCTATGCATATTTCAATGTATCATGTAAGAACATAATATCTTGAGTAGCTAACCACCACGTGCTCGTGCAAGTTAGATTATATTTTTATTCGTTTTAATTGTTTCATTGAATGAGTCACTTTGGCATTGCAAACGATATTAAAAATTATCTCGCATTTATTATTTTAAAAAATATTACATTTCCCATTCATTTCATTTCATATAATCACGTGCTGAAAATGACATTTTTCTAGGTTTTATTTACTGTATTCATTAACTTATTTTTTAAAAAACCGAGCTTTTGTAAATGCGATGTAAACGCGTTATTAAAAGCTTATTTTTTGAGATGCTCATGCAGATAATAATTTTTTTTTTATTTTTCGCCTTTGAATTTTTGTTGACGCCAGAAAACCTCACTCCCAAAACAATATCATATTCTGACATGATAAAAAAATCTCAAAAGTGTATTGTTTCAACATTTTATAATTTTATTTCCCGTTTGTTTCAAATTTAAACCATTTTAAAATATCGATTAATTTCTGAAAAAATTAACATCTAATCATGATTATTTGAAATTAATTTCGCCGCAAAAAATATTCTTTTAGCCTTTTTTCAGATTTTATTTAATTGAAGTTAAAATTATCAAAAGAGAACTAATGAATTAAAGAAATATAACCCCCCCCAAAAGAAAATAAATTTTAAGAAGAAAACTAATATAATTATTTTACATTTGGGGATATATATATATATATATATATATATATATATATATATATATATATAATTTCATCTTTAATTCTATTAGATATCAACCTTTTTTTACAAAATTAATTTTAAAAGATTTAAATCATTTTAATTTTGAAGCTTTCAAACTAGATTTATATTAAGGGAATAGACATCTTTTAAATATTATAGCTCCCTATAACAAAACGAAAATTTATATGAAGAAAATATTAACGCGCTACCGATAATTTTGAAAAAAAAAGTAGAAAATTCGAATAATTTTACCTTTTTTGGAAACTGATGTATTACAGTAATACTTGAAAGAGAAAAATCTACAGCAAAATTCTTCGTTTTTCAGTTTCTACTGTTAGCTCACACACTCCATATATATATAAAAATATAAATATATAAATTATAAGCTTGAATGTCATTAAAATTTTGATATAGTATTAAAACTTAGAATCAACACTCTTAGCTTCAAAAGAAAGTTTATATCTTATCGCTATAGCATAATTTACGAATTAAATTCATAGCTGACTATCAGAACACAACAAAATATGTATAACAATTCCAAAATTAAATAATTATTAAATTTAATTATGGAATTATTAGTTTCATTTTATTCTCTTCAAAACTGAAAAAAATGTTCTTAATTTGTATTAGTGATAAGGAGAAGAAAATAAATAAGAAACGCAATGTACAAGGGGGGAAATATGAATCACATTTACATCACGTGATTAAAACGTCACCTGATACTGAGCTCGACATTGTTTTTTTTTATAACTTGTAAGGTAATATAGTAGCATAAGGTAAATGCGTGATGCGTTTCATAATCAAATTTACGTGGTGATCTATATTGTTATTCTTTGAATTCTTAAAACAGTTTTTAATCAGTAGTGAACGAAGAATAGTTCCATCATTTCAACTATTTTTGTTCATGACAATAAAATCATCATTTCATCATATTACGATATAACGGTTACAACTTATAAATTTTGACTTTTCAATTAAATAAAAAGTAAATAAATTAAGAATCTGCAGTTGTATGTACTCTGTTATATAACGTAAAAAATAATTTCTGTAGATATATGTTTAGGATTTTTTAGATGTAGACACACATCTACTATTGACGAGAAAAACTTGGAATTTTAAACAAGTTTCAGTTTTTGATTTTAAAACTCATTCATCACATTACGTTACCTGATACTGAGTATTCAGTAAAAAAATAGAGGGGAGTACCTAAGAAAATATGTGACAAGTAATTATAAAAAATCATTTAGTTTTTATGAAATAATTAATTTGACAATAAAAAATTTTGATCTCAATATCTTCAATAAAAAAAATTATGAAATAAACAGATATATTCTAAAAGGTTTAGTTTATTTGATTTGACATTCATGCAGTAATTATAAAAAATTCGAAGAAATCAGAGTAGTATTTTTGTAAAATTGGTTTAATCTTGATCTCTCGAATAAAAATAAGTATGAAATAAATATATATATCCTAAAAATTTTAATTTATTTAATCTGACATTCATGTAGTGATTATGGAAAAAAATTTGGAAATAAAAATCTTAAAACTAATA
The DNA here is from genome assembly GCA_026289955.1 of Argiope argentata. Lineage (NCBI taxonomy): Eukaryota > Metazoa > Arthropoda > Arachnida > Araneae > Araneidae > Argiope > Argiope argentata. The sequence continues at coordinate 2,052,568 of JAOUZG010000678.1, read as the reverse complement.
ATAAAAATGGTATTCTTATTAAGTTCTATTTCTTATTTCTTTGCATAACTTAATGCAAGTTAATTAATCTGGAATACAATTTTGATAAGCTGACATAAAGTCATTATATTAGAATGCTATTCAAGCTTTTAAAAAATAGAAGAATAAATGTATTTACGGTATTAAAATAGTATTCTTATTAAATTCTTATTTTGAAAGGAAAATTAAGAAATATTATTTTTAAATATGACCTAAAGCCTACGCACAGTGTTAAGTCAATTCATTCTATATGGCATTTGTCAAATGAGCCCTTGCGATTAATTATTGAAATTTATTATACGTTTTATATAAGGAAAAAAGTAGCATGACATGATAGATAAGTAATAAATTATGCATTGATGTTACAGAGCTTGCTTAATCATTTTTGTTACAGGACAAGGGTCGTATAAATTTAGTCAAGTTCAAATAATTTTCCAAAAAATATTTTTTTTTTCCTTCCATTTAGTTAACATTAAGTGGAATTACTGCCACATATATGTTAAATGCAATAAATATTGTTTCGATGCAAAAAAAAGAAAGAATTTTTTGCGTACAATTAGTAAACCGAATAGATTCTTCACTTAAGTTCGCAAATCTAAATTCAAAGCATAATAAGGAATAAAAAAACGTTTCATGATGCGGAAAATATTCCTTGCGGCAAAGGGCGGGAAGAAAACTAGAAAAAGTGGGGGAGAAAGAAACAAGAAAGAAAGAAGAAAAAGAGTTTTATTTTCGTGAATAAAGAGATATTGTTTTAACTAAGAAGCAGAATATTATTCCTAGATTTTAATCGAAAACTATTATGCGTTTAGAATATCATTTAAATCTGGTGAACAAAAATCATAGACAAAACATTTATTCCGTGTGCTGAAATCGTCTGCATTTTTTAATTACCTAAAAGACGAGAAGAACCAGTTCTGTTCCCGAGATTCAACGTATTTGCAATGTAGTTGATTTTTTGAGGGTTTTCTTTTTTGTTATTGTTGTTTTATATTAGTGTTTGGTAGATGTATTATATTTTTATTTTTGAACTAAATATTGAATTTCCCTACGTCAACTGTTCCATCAGAAATGCCGTGAAGTAGCATATTAGAATTCATATAAAATTATTCAATTACTCTTCAATTATTTAAGTTACATTTCAACAAAACAGAAAAAGCTTATAATACTTAATTTTGATTAAATATATTTCCTTCATTTATAAAAATGATGTTTTTTAAGTGAATTTCTAACTACGATAAAACATTTCATTATTAAAAAAATTTGTAACAAGACTTAACAACCGTTTATTACATATTTTATAAAATAAAAAAGATACATGGATTAAATTATCGTGGATTTAAACTATGTTAACTTTTTGTAATTTATGCAGTCAGAGTCTGTCATTAAAAGCGTTTATAAAATTCTAAAATTCTAATTCTAAGCTAAAGATTTAATTTCATTATCTTATCTTTGCATAAAGTTGTCCACAAAAGTAAACTAATAACGAAAAATATACCCAAAACCTTGAAAATAGGATGAAGTTTTTATGGCTATTATAATCTAAAAAATAAATTTTGTTTTATCTATTTAAATTGCCACATAAAATTGAATGTTCGTAATTCAGTGGAATAAGAGAAATATTTCTTTCTGATTTAAACACTCATGACTGAATAAAAGCACTCCTGTTTAAAAGGCATTTTAAAATATATTAATAATTTCAACAGCAAAAGCAAAAGGAAATCACCATGGTAACCATTGAAAATATTAACTTTTCTGTTAGTTTATTTAAATGATATATCAGGAGTTTAAACAAACTAAATTCTTAAAATAGTGTGACTTCGGTTTGATATGCTTCACTTTGGAGGGGGGCAGGGGGAGCTCCTATTTATAAAAAAGAAGACAAGGGAATTTGTACAGTATAAACATTTGAAGCCAACTTAAGCCTATTTGATACGAGATTATAGGATGATGGAAGTGGGCGATTGCTAAGACTACTTTTAACCGGTCTTAAATATTGAAACTGAATCGTAAAATAATGTTTCAAATAAAAATGCCTTATTAAAGTCTTTCAAAATATGAAATAGAACTTTCATATTTTGGCTTTGTTCTTCTGGGAGAACAAATATCAATCACTGCATTTATTAATATTTAAATTTTTTTAAAAAAAGCATATTTTGCAATACTCCATGATTATTAACAGAATAATAATTTTTAATTTTTACCATTTGAAATGACAGTAATAATATAAAAGAAAAATAATCTAATTTGTGATAATTTATTTACCAACTATATTAATAAGTCAAACATTAAAAGTAGTACTTCCTAAACTTTCAGAATTATTTTGAAAAAGTTATTTCAATAATTAACTTAAAACAGTTCCCTCATTTAATCAATATAAGTCAATTGTATTCAGAAATAATAAGTCTGTAACAAAAAGAATATAATATAATTAATTGATAAAAAATTTGAAATTAAAGAAATTACCGGTATTAACCTTTCTTTTGTGATTTATGATTAAATTGGAAGCCAATAATGAAAATGATGAAGATAATAACAATTTCACTGTGTTAATGCTTAGTTATGGATCTCTAAGTCAAGAAGTCTGGCTGAAGCGTACCAACACACGAATTTTCATCTTTATTAATAATAAAGATTTCTCTCTTAATCTCATATTCTGAATTATTAATTTTCTTAGTTATTAATCTAATGTTTTTAATTTAAGCATCAAATTTTTTAAAAAATTCTTTTTATCTACATTTGTAGTGAATCTAATAAATCAATGCAAAGCAAGATAATAAGAATAGAGATAATAATTTTAAGAGTAAATATTCAATTGACATTAATTAAAAACCATAATTGTTTGTTTTGAGGTTTTTGAGTCTTAGATGAAAAATGAATTTTACGTCATATTAAAATTCGAAAAACTATCTTTTTAAGGAAATTAATTTAGTAATTGCGAATTTTTTCTTAAATTTTAATAATTTTTTAAAAATATATATTTTTTAAAAAAAATTTCAAAAATAGATTACATTGTTTCTTTGAAACTCAAAATCATAATCATCAACCAAATCATTTCATCAAATATTGAATTGGTAATTTCATTCCATTGTTTAAACCTAAATAAGAAATATTTTTTAAAAAATATTTATATAGTTTGCAAAACGAATAAAAATGTAAATTTAGCAATAACTAAATTTCGCAGATATACATTAAAAGAGCTTTTATGTTTTAAATACAGTTAAGAGCCGGCGTCTTGGCATAGAGGTAGCACATCTTCTTCGTGATCTGGGCGTCTCGAGTTCGAGTCTTGGCCAAGGCATGGTTGTTCTTCTGTGTTCTATTTGTGTGGTGAGTGAATATGTCCTCCCCCCTCTGTAAAAAGGGGCTGTGCAAGCGAATGTGATAAGTGTGTGTCATCTTCATATGAGCTAGAAATGAGACTTTGCCCTCGGGTGTTCAGGGATCTATACCCTCAGAAGATATTGCAACCATGCATGGGCTGTAAAGTGGACAAATCGAACCCTCCTTCAGTTGTAAAGCGGGCAAATCGTCGTCATCATACAATTATGATGTCATAGTTTTAATTTCCATTTTAAATATTAGTATTTTCAACGTACTGAGCATATGTAAAATAATTAAAGTAATACGGCTGCAACATTTGACAATTTAGCGGAATCACGGATATGAAGTTACATCTAAAGGATTTAATTGAAATTAAATATAACCAATACTTCCGGCAAACCATTTGGTCGCCAAAGAAGACTATCAGTCTAGTATTTATCGGTTATCAAGTTTTCTATAGTAACACCCATAACGAATGTAATATGGAGAACCAAGCAAAACAGTAAAATAAAGGGTAAAAGGTGTGTGAAAATATTTTGAACTTATATAGTTTTAGAAAGAAATTTTTGGTTAGATATATATTTCGGTTAGAGGAACATTCGATTAATTATTAAATATCGATTATTCCGTAGTGATTAAATTTATATTGCTTTGAGAATTCAAAATGAACTTGTAAACCAGAGTTGTAACCCTAGTAAAAAAATCGTTTTCAACACAACATTGATGTAATTGGATGGAAGGGTCAAAGTTTCTTTCTGGTTTCTAAGCTCTCAACTTAAGCAAAATCCTTCCAGCCTCAAGTAGAAAAACGTCCGATGAATAGTTCATTATTCCATGCATCGCATCTTTCATATCAGGTTTTTTTTTTTTATTGTGTGAGAACATGATGTTTTGGTAAGAAAATTTTAATTTCTCCGAAATTCATGGACAAAAAATATTTTATCTGCTTTTACCAATATTATATTATTATTATGTATGCTTCTTTGACAGAAGATGCTTTTTTAAACGGTTGACCCGCTTTTACCAGTATTGCTTTATTATTACGTATGCTTCTTTGACAATAGACATGTTTTTAAAATTCTGACTAAGAACTATGACACCATAACTGTTATTTGATCTCAAAATTGGCCGAGCTCCAAAACTTTGTTTGCCAGCTGGAAAAACTGAAAATGAAAGTTTAAAAAATTGTTATTATATTCATACACCTATATATAGAGAAGTGATAAAGACCGATAGAGAAGTCTCGTGATTGTTTTAAACCTGTTTAAAATGGTTAATGACTTAAATTAATTAAGTTAAATAATGACGTAATAATAATAATCTTCTCACATGATAACTTGAAATTTACGATCGAAGTTTTCATTCTTTTTTCCTTATATATATATATATAGAGATAGATTAGAAGAATTATTAAAAGATTTATTACTCAATTTTTCTCAGTCAGTTTAGTTTATAGTAATTCTTAACAAAGTGTTTTCAATCGTGTTTTTTGCTGATTGATAGGAATAATCAGTGAATAAATCTTGATCTTCTGAATCTAAGCCCAATGCGATATTGTGTTTTATCAAATACTACTCGTGTGGTTCATTTATTTTATGATGATATGCCGATTTGATTATTAATCAAAAAATATTTTCGAACATTCATGACTTGATCCGATATGATACAGTATTTTACATTCTGAATTCAAAGAGTGATTTGAATTTGAATATTTTCGAGAAAATATATGAATACATTAAATTGGGGGGGTGAGAGAATCTTCATTTTTGCCTTTAAGAAGTTTTATTTTATCCCCGTTGATTAAGAGTTTTAATTTATTTGTCTTAAATACATTTAATTTATTCCACAAGTTTGTGCTCAATGATAATGGCACCCCAAGGGCCAGTCATTTTTGCCCTAATCTAGTTACACCATTGAGTGTATCTGTATGTGTGCATTGGTACTCTATACGTAAATCAGTCTGTTTGGTTTAATATTACCAAATTTGACGTATACTTTCTTTGGAGATTGAAGATATGTATCTCGAAGCAATTTCTTGGAAATTTTTAGTTAGAATTTTAATTAATTCAACATTAGTAATTAAAATTCTATTTAAAAATTTCCAATATACATTAATTGTGGAATTAATATATCTTGGAAGATGAAAATATGTGTCTTAGTGGGATTTGTTTTGATATTTTAATTAAATTCATTTAATGTTAACGCTCTGCAGATGAAAGCATTCAGAACAATTCCTCATATGGATTTAAAAGAATTTAATCATAGTTTTAATTAATTAAAAGTCAGGTGAGCTTTTTGAGTTTTTCTGCAATAATAACCGAAATTACATCATCTTAAAATTCTAAAAATTATGTTTCTAATAAAAACAACTGAATCATTAAAAATGTTTTAATTAGCTTTCAAAAAATATTTTAATTATTTTTAATAACAATATATTTACTTTCTAAAGTGAAACTTAAATTGCTTTAATTTTTTCTGATATTTCATCTTATCTTTGTTTCCATTATAGGTGATCAAAATGGGGAGATTCGATTTATTTTGCTATGTCGAGAATTTCTCAAAATGAGCATGATTATAGTAAAATTTTTAAATATTGTGGCAGTTACAGTTAAAATTTAACTTCAGTAATAAGCAATGGTAAATAATTTTTAATATTCGCTGATTTTTAAATATTTTTAGACATTGTTTTTTTTGTTGTTAATTTGTTTAACACTTTGTTTTCTTACTTTAATACACTGAATATTTCTTTTATTAAATCAAAAATACTATTATTAAATCGAAATAAGATTGATATCAAGAAATAAATTCTGCGGGACATATGAAGCTTCAGAAATGACTTTTATTTCAGTTTTTATATTTTTTTTATAAATGGCGTTTTTTAGCCAGCATACTAATGGATTCACTGTAGCTTAATTATCTTTTCCTCCTAAATTAAAATATAAATTTTTTCCGAGATGACAAATTAAGATGTCTCATGGCACAGTAAACAGAAACGAGTAAGACTCCCAAAATAGTGGTAGTTACATTGCTATCAAAATTTGAAGTTTAAAAATAATTCTTTGAGGATGTCATCTTTATCTTTATCTTTACTTATAATAAAGCTCAATGTGTGAGTGTGTCTGCTGGCGTTCTGCAGGTAAAAAAATACTGATGAATTACGACTTTTAAATGTTTACATATATCATAAGCTCTGTGAATCATATTTAACAAAATATTCTTCAGACACGAAGGCTTTAAATAAAAAATTGTTACTCCGATCAACTAAATCAATCAGTAAATTTTACCAATTTATTAAATTTCAATATCACTATTCTATAAAAACAGGCGATTTTAGATCATTTTATCGATCATCTGAAAGAAGTCATTAAGGGTTTCTCAAGAGTAATTAGCCTAGATTAGGAATATGTTGATTGTTCTAATCTTGCAATATTCAGAACTGAATAAAATGGCCAGATATGATCGCAGAATATAGAAACGCTTATTTATTTATTTAGAGGTTGAAACATAAAGAATATTTTACAGAATATGAATCCATAAAACTAAAGGACTGTCTATCAATTTAAACTTCATAATTTTTTGAAGTATATTTATACCCCCCCCCAAAAAAAAATATTATTGTTGAGAGCATTCATATATATCTAAAAATAATATTTAAAACTGAATGCTTCATTGAATCCGTGAAATGTTTGCTGCATAATTCTTTGAGATATCATAAATTATGAAAGTTTATAATATTTCAATTTCTGCGATGAACATAAAACTTCAATGTCAGACTACTCTGCTTTCAGTTCTCAGATTTATTTAAAGGATGCTTGGATTGAGTAAAGAGGTCTTTATATTAATTGAAGTTTCATCATTTCTACTTTAATTTAAAACTGAATTTTAAGTGCACTGATAAAAAATCAGAGAGAGATGCGGAGTTCAAAGGTCAGGACTGCTTAAGTCCTACATAATAGTATAAGTGAATTTTATGACTATCGAAATTTGAAGCTTAAAAATATTTTGCTGAAAAAACCTATTATGTGATCAAGTTATGTAAAAAAAAATAATTGAACCTTTTAGTCGGCATTAATACAGGCGAACCAGATGGTCGCCAAAGGCGAACAGTAAAGAATAAATTACGCATAGAAGATTCAAATGAAATTTTATGCAGCCAATATTTATGTGGAATCAGTTGATTTCCAAAAGCGGCTAATATTTGATAAATAATAAAAACGGGTTGAATTTCAATACAATATTCAATACATGTATTTTTCAATGAAAAATACTTTTAAAAATTGACAAAATTCAAGAATAATTTGTTCGACTATCAAATTGAATTTGAAGTTTAAAAAAAATTTTTAAATATTAAATGCTGTGAAGATTAGATTTTCCAACAATATTTTTCACAATTACCATGAAAAAAACCCTATAAAATAATGTCGATTCGTAATTAATTAAAATTTCAAAAAAAAAATCGTTTCAAAAACCACATTTTCATTTTCCAAAGTACATGTGTTCCAAATTTTGTATTTATAAATCCCGCACACACATCTTCCTGTATTATCAGCAGAGATTATGCATAAGAGAATTACTTGAATTTAAACACTATCAATATTCTTGTTAAACTAGCTAGCCGCCAAAAGTGACTAATACTTAATAATATAAAAATCGGTTACTTAACGACATGTAATAAATGACTTACTTTTTAGGTAAGTTCGAATTGGTTTAAAAATAAATCAAACGACTTAAAAAAACCATTTTGAAGTTAAAAAAAGAGGTAAAAAAGTAAACAACTTTAATTTGCGTGCATACTTCTTGCAATAATTATTTGAAACGTAAATACTTAAAAATTTCAACGGTATATTTTATCTTTTTTTTATAATGATATATTTTTTCAAAACAAACTTGGACCAAACGCGAAATGATTGACATTTCTGTAAAAATTTAAAAAAACTGGGACATTTCCAGTAGAATTTGGACAATGATTACTTATCGTAGGTTCTTTTTTTCTTCAGATAGAATAACTATTTTTTAAAAAAGAAACAGAAGTTTTATTTTATTTTAAAATTAGTAGAATCGTTTGTATGTAAATTTTTTATGTTTGTATGTTTGTATTTTTTAGACTTGAACAGATTATTTTCATTGATAAATTCAAACCTTAATTATATACCAGTGATAAAATAAACATAAAAAGGTATTTAATATCTTTACACAACACTTGAATATAAATCCAGTAATTAAAACAATGAAAAATATTGTAGTCAGATATATTTGGAAAATTCTTTTTGAATTTATTAAAATTCGAAAAAAATTGCACGAAAATAAAATTGATATTATTGAAAAGCTAATTGCTTTTATTTCAAATTCGGATAAAAAATAAACTGTTTTTGTTCAATAATATTTTCTAAAGTTAGATAAGAACTCATCAAAATCTCGATTAATTTTAGATTAAAAATTTTATTCAAAATTTTGAAAAAGTTCTTTCTTCGTCAACACTATTCCAAGATACCGTATCTACAAAATTTCATAATTCTGTATCCAGTGATTTTTTTCGGGAAGGATTTTGCAATTTTTTAAAAACTTTTCTTATTACAACGTACAGAATATTATAAAAATAGTATTTGTATGACCATTCATTTCTCAGAGATAGACATTTCAACGCCTAAGATCGTACATAAAATATTAGGGAAATATAGGTTCCTAGATTATTTGAATTACTATTCTATTATAATTCAGTCATAATCCCAATATATAATAATTACTAGCTGTGTTATAAGACATCCAATGGATGTAAATAATTGTTATAAAAACCCTAAAAGTAAATTTAATAAATGCATATAACAATCATTTTTACCAGCTATTTCTTTTATTTATATTTCACTCTTTTGATAATTTCATATTTCTGCATATTCTGACATAATTACATTAAGATTTGGAATTCTTATTTAAACTTCTTTTTTTATTTATATGTTTATTTCCTTTTTTAGAATATTCTGAGTTGTAAAATTTTAATTTTAACAACATTATGTTAAAAATATATACATAAATAAAAAAAATCGCACTTATTACAAAATGAATATCAATCAAATACATACATAGTTTTTATTGTACAGAAAATTCGGAAACTTATCTAACCGACAAGAGATTTAAAAGCAAACGATTTAGACAGAACAAGCTGGAGCTAAAAATATTCTTTACAACATTTGGAAGCGCGAGTGGAAATAATAAATTTCATAATGCTTTATCAAAACGACAAAAGAGCCCGCTATGCTCATAGAGCTCTCAAGAAATCGATGGGTTTCTATTGATTCGTGGAATTTTCGTGTACTCTCCGGAAACTTGCAATTTTGAAAGCCGAGGGGGAAAGAATGCGTTTCGTTAAAACGGAATGAAGAATTCGCGCGCTTTGCTTTGTTATGTCTGCTGGTTTGGAAGGACTCGGGGCGATTTACAAAAGTGCTTATTGTTTTTGTTTTTTACGCACTTGAGTTATAAGAATCATTGCTTTGTTGTTTACTTTCAGTTATTGTTATTATGGTTTCCAGTCTCAATTCTAATTCGAAATGTAAAGGTGATGATGACTGATTTTCAAATCAATTGTCTGTTTGCCCTTGAAATGCTATTAATGACGTAACCTTTTAAAACGCTTTTATAGTATTTATCTGTACAATTGTTTAATTTTTGTAAGTTATATATCTTGAATTGATTAAATTGGCGGAAATAATAGAGGGAAAAATGGCATGGTGGTGTTTTAACAATTTAATCGTTTGACCTTTTTTTAATGTCGTTGCCATGACATTGTAAAATGAAATGCCCAAATTCGCTTTAACAGATATTTTATTGAAACTTATTCTGAAAAATCGCAATGATTGTTAAAAGGTTCGTAGTAACATAAAATAAAAACTTCTATGAAAATAGATTTTTTTTCTTCTTAAAGTTGTAAGCTTTAAATTACACCATTTTTCTTTTAAACACAAAGTACTTTTTCATATTGTTCAATTTAAAAACTTCAATTTTGATTATCGTTATAGAAATTGTTATTTTAAAAGGCTTTCTACAAAGTTTTATAGTTTTTATTAAGCATTATATAAAAATAGATTTCATAGAAATAGACAAAATAGACAAATTACTTTATCAAAAATAGCTTTTTGCCTTGTGATCTTTTTGATTGTTCATAATTGTTTTCGATTTAAAATAACTAGTTGTTTATTAATGATGAATCTTTTAAACGACAACTGATGCAACTTCTTAAGGCTTATTTTCAACTTATTTTTGTCTATATTACTAATAATAAAAAATTAATGCGTCTAGTGAAGATTTACGTACTACCAGAAACTTGACTACTTGACCAAAAGTAGTCAAGTTTCAAGCAACCAAACTGACACAAATAAACTTTGAAGGGTGGGAATGAATAATTCGCAATAAATAGTTTCTTTATTTCGAAATTTTAAATAGGGTCTTTTTTATTAAAATTAAACGAAATTTTGACATTTTTTGAGATAATTGTGGAAAATATTATTGCAAAAAAATAATTTTTACTATTTTAAATCTAAAAAAATGTTTTTAAATGCTGCCGATTTAGTTTAAATACATTTTTTTCCTTAAATTTTTAAATAAAATTTTTTAACCTTAATTTTTAATTTTATATGTTTGCTTTTGCGTTAAGATTCAAACTGTAAAGAATTAATGCATGATTTTCTACGATTATTGAATAAAGAAAAAGAAATATTTTGTTTGTTTATTGTCTATTCAGTTTCCATACAGAATCAGAAATTAAGCCTCGATTCTGCGAAAGATAATGTGTCATAGAATAAGGAATTACCCAGAACATAGTATTTTTAAAAGCACGGGGATGTCCGTGGATTCAACTCCGTAAGAAGTGTTTATGTACACAGTTGACAGAGTAGGTGTTAGGCTTTGAAAGTAATACGGTTTGCGTTTAGTGATCAGTGTCTACCATAATTTGATACTTAATATTACTTGGTTGTACACAAAAAGCTTTACTGGAATTAAAAAACCAACATTTCGGATAAATCTTTTAAAACACCAATTTTGAAAAAAAAAATTGTTTTTATTTTGTAGATTTTAAAACTTTTTATCACACCAAAAATGATTACCGCAGAATAGTGCATATTAAATTGATCTTCGTAATAAACTTCGTCTTAAAATTTTGGTGTCATTGAAAAAGTAATACGAAAATAAATATAAAACAATATAAAAATGTAATAAATAATATATAAATTTTTTGCGCATTCAGACACCTATATTTTGCATTAAATTTGTAAATTTTATTAAAAATTTGCAATTTAATAAAAACTTAAAGAATACTTTGATCAAAATAATCAGTGACATGTCTAAAAAAATTATTTGGAAAAATTTAAATTCCGGTTTATTTTTTTTATTTAATATCTTTATACTTTCGCAGTCATTTCAGATATAATCAGATTCATAATCAAAACAGAATTTTGATTAAAAAAGCATTTTTAACAAAAAGAGAACACTTTAGACCATCATGGCCAACTTTTGATGGGTGCATCTTTAATAACTTTGATTTTTGATCGATATATCCTTACATAACAAATAACCATATAGTTCATAATCGTCAAATAGTTTTAAAAATAGATTGTTATGCAAAATTTCTAATGAATGGCAACTATCCTTAATGATCCCGATTTGAAATCTGTCTCTAAAAATTAATAAATGTATATTTTTTAACAAAATCAAAACATCATCAGAAAATTTTCTTTCACCTAAAAAGAATTTCTCGTCAGTATAAAAAGGGTATTTTATATTTACCGTAACATATTATGTATTATGGTGATTCATGTAAATTGTGACTGTGTATTTGCATTGTAGTAGCTATGTATATGCATTGTGACCATGTGTTTGCATTGTGGCTTTTTTTTTTCATCTTTTCCAAAAAAAAAAAAATGAAATGAAATTCAGCAAAATTATTTACATTTATTATTTAAGGCAAAAGAAAGAAAAAAATTCAAAATTTAAAAGTTAATTATATATTGAACGAAATGGATGACTTTTTTCGCTATTTCCGCCGTAATTTCCTATTGAATAAATGCAGACGATTTTGAAAAAAGAAAACTAAAACATATTCCCTGGTTAGAAACGATAGAGACTGAACTAAATTATTTTTATTTGTTAACGTTTCTGTTTTATCCTTTTTAATATTTTGTTGCAGCTTATTTACTTCTTTTTTATTAATGAAAGAATAACTATTTATTTAATTCATTAAAACTTTAATTACACTTCAATATTTGTGAACAAAATTTGAATAACTTATATAATAATTATTAATAACTTATGAGGAAAAAGAATTATCGACAGTTTTTTTAAAAGCTTCTTGTTTAATTGATATCACATTTTAATTTATTTTTTAAAAAAACCTTTCAGCTGATAAAATGATTTTATGTATTATAATATTTTAAAGAAAAGTAGTTTTTATATTAAAAATATTAGACCTGAAAATATTTTAATCCAAGCATTGAATAATTCAATTTTGACTCTCTGCCACTGGTGAAGAAGAATGCATAATTTGAGAGTGTATGTTGTCATTCCATGATCTAGACATAGGCTTTGACTTATAATTTTCAAATTTCGCATAAGTATACGTTGGTGTCTAAAATGTGTACTTCAAGACGATTTTTTTGAAATTTTTAATTAATTAAAAATTAATTGAGATTTTGCCGTTTTTCTACGATGTATTTCGAAAATACTGAGACTGAAAATTGATTTTTAGATCGTTTTATAATTTCAAAAATTGTCTTTTTATTAAATAATATTTTTTTCTCTAAATTTCGACAATTTTTTGAAAATATTTATTGCACAAGTTTCAACAGTAATTTAATAGCTACAATGAATTCAAGAATCTTGCATAGTTTCATTAAATATTCAGTCGCTTAATTTTTCTTTTTTTGTTTAACTGGTCTCTTTGACGACCGGTTGCTACACCAGGCATATTGGTTTTTCTTTAATTTTCTTGAAATAGTTTAAATATATTCATAATTTCAGATATAGATATATTCATAGTTTCAGATGTAAATATATTCATAGTTTCAGATGTAAATATATACATAGTTTCAGATGTGAATGTATTCATAGTTCCAGATATAGACTGATTCCTACATATATTCATAGTATCATTTTCAAGATACCATGAGATATTAAAAGTATAAATTTGCAGTTCATTCATTTTCTAAATTAATGGTAATACAATTGCTATTTTTTATTCATCTCATAAACTACATAGATATTAAACAAATTACGGTACTTTTCCGTTAGCCGGGCGCAAGCGAAATATCGCCAAATAATGTAGAATTCTGCCAAATTTCTAACTTCAATTTTAAAGCAGAAGATCACCAAATAATGTAGAGCACCATCAAATTTCTTATAGCGATTTTAAAGCGAAAAATCATCAAATAATGTAGAATTCCGCCAAATTTCTTTGGCGATTTTAAAGCGGAAGATCGCCAAATAATGTAGAATTCCGCCAGATTTCCTCTAACGATTTTAAAACGAAAAATCATCAAATAATGTTCTTAATAAATTTCTTTGGCGATTTTAAAGCGAAAGATCGCCAAATAATGTAGAATGCCAGATTTCTTCTAGCGATTTTAAAGCGAAAAATCGTCAAATAATTTAGAATTCCGCCAAATTTCTTAGGTGATTTTTTGCTTGTGCCCGGTTAACGGAAAAGTACTCAAACTACTTCTACTTTAACTTTCAACGACAGTAGAAAATCACGCACTCATTCACATAGTTGTTGAAATAATGAAAACGTTTCTTTCATGGCAACAATGCTATCATCAATTGTCGCAAATTAGACAAAATAAGTAAATGAAATAAAATAAAATTTACAAAGGAATCGCATGATTATTAAATTAGCGAAATTAAAAACTTATTTTTCCAAAATTTTGAGAGGATGTAAAATATAGTATGATAACATTTCCGGACAAAAATGTAATGAGATAAATGTTTTACAGAAAAATTCTGCTTAGTTTTTAATTAATTAAAATTAAAAAAATATCCTTTCGGGGTATAGATTCCTATTCTCCAAGATGTATAGGTATAAAATCGGGTATCAAACAGTCTGGACTGTAGAGCACCCTGTTTTTATCCCATGCTTTTCTCATCACCCACATCATATGTGTTTTAAATACTCTAAAATTGCACATTACAAAATAAATAATTAATTAAAAATACAACCTCTGATACATATATGAATATGAAAATAATAAAAGATGAAAATTAACTCTGCTATGCATAGCTCAATGTATCATGTCAGAACATAATATTTTGAACGGCCAAGCACCACGTGCTCGTGCGAGTTAAATTATATTTTTATTCATTTTAATGGTTTCGTCGAATGAGTCACTTTAGTATTGCAAACGATCCAAAAAACTTTGTCCCTCATTGATTGTTTTTTAAAAAAATATCCCATTTCCTATTTATTTCATTTCATATAATCACGCGCTCAAAATGACATTTTATTTGCTGTAGAAATTAACTTATTTTTTTAAATCAGAGCTTTTGTAAATGCAATGGCAACATATTATTAAAAGCTGATTTTTTTTAGATGCTCGTGCAGATAATAAAATTTTTATTTTTCACCTACGGATTTTTGTTGATAACAAAAACCTCATACCCAAAACAACATCATGTTCTATGATAATAAGTAAAATAAATACAGGAAAATATATATGATAAAATATAAATAAAATATAATTTCCGAATTTTTTTGCATACATACAAACAAAAGTATCATATTCACCCATCCACATTCAAATTAAGAACCTCAGACAAGGCTATCAACGCCTCTAGTACTCAGATTTTTATTTTCAAAATCCTCTATAGAAGAATTTTTTCTAATTTAATAATCCCTACCACAAAGAACAAACAAACTATATATGCATTTTGTATTTCATTTTTTAACCAATTAAAACTAAAATTCGACACAAAACTACAATTTCAATATTAAGATCGCTTATCAAATTTCATTTATTTAAACAGATGGGCTTTTGAGTTAGCGCATTTATATGCCTACAAGTGTAAAAACCTTTAGACGGTCATTCCAAAAATTAATACAAAACTCTATCCAAAATATAAAACCTGTGAATCAATTTTCATTTATCTAAGTTGTAATTTCGAATTATCTCGTTGACATGCATGCGAAAAAACAAACTGAAGACCTTGGAGGATTTGATTTCAAATCTGATAAGTATCTACACTTAAGATGTTCAATCTGTGCATCTAATTTTAACCATTTAACTCTCTTCGTTGTGTAGCTGTGATGTAAACTTTTATTCGGACAGCTGAAAGACAGACTTTCTTTGAATTCAAATGTGATAGCGACTTATAAATTTGGTGTAAGAAAGGACCAAATCTTTCATTCGCTTAGTTCAAAGGGTTTTCGAATTATCGTATTCACAGAGAGACAGAAGTAATTTCAAAAATGTGATGTTCGGCGAAAATTCATTTATTGTTTCGAATTTTTGGTTGATTATTAAACTTTTATTTTATACGTGCACAAAGGAAGTAAAAATTTTGGATGATTTTTAACAATGGAATTCCATTGTTAATAGAACCGGTTAAAATTTCATTGCAACAATGACATTCTAACCGGTTTCAGGCATTAAAATACAATATGGATTAAAACAATGTCATTTCATTAATCTTAAACTTGCTCTGTTTATTCTGTACATAAACCTTCCTAAGAGAATAGATTGTTATAACATCAGAGTACCATTAAATATTGAATTGTCAGACTTTCAGATGAATGCAGGGGGAAAAAATCAACAAAATCTTCCCTCCGCTTTCAAAAAAGGAAGAAAATCATACTATTAAATAACTAAATTGGAACAATTAAAAAGCAAATTTTAAAACTTAACTTTGATTTAAAATTCATTTTCGCGAACTAATATATCAGGGAAATTATCTTAGAACAATTCCAAAATATCGCTTGGAATTTTAATTAAAAATGGAAAAGAGAGAGAGGAAAAAAAAATTGCAACGCAATTCTTATTTAAACTTCAGAATTTTAAATATCATTTTTTATAGTTCAAGGCCAAACGATCCAGCTTGCAAGACGTGAGAGAGACAAACTCATATATTCTTTTTGTAAAATTGAATTTAATGCAGAAATACGATTTTTCTGTCATGACTACGTTAAAAGTTTTAATTATTTACTCTGCTGCATATTTGATGATCATAGACTGATCGACGAGTACTCAACTGCCACACAGATTCAGTTGAAAATTTTATTATGATAAAATAAAAAACCATTTAAAAAAAACCAAATAAACCATTTTTGAGCACAAATATACATGAATGAATGAACAAATAAACAGATCGTTTTTAGATATTGATCTACAATTTTTTACAAGATCTACTTTTTTAGTATAAGAACAACGTTGTTTTATTTCATTCGTCTAATTTGTCCCGTTTATTTAGTTATCTTATAAAAGTCAGAAATAATTTTTAAAAAGGTTCTTTTTCTCTGAATTTAGGAATATTTAAAATGATAAGATTTATCAATATCACCAGGTTGTGTGCAAAACTTTTAATATTTCAAATAAAAGAAATTTTTTAAAAAATACAAAAAACACTTAATTATTCTAACTAGAATAAGAAACAACGCTTTATATTAGGAGTAGACGGAAAAATAAAACTGAACGCTTAAAAATCGATAGTATTAATCTAAAATCTAGATATTGGAATCTGCAAATACGTTCGTTTTTTACGACTTAAGTTATTTATTTCAATTTAATTTTTATGTACTTTTATTATAAGTTAATGTTATCGATTTTTAAGAGTTAATTATTTAAGATTAATCCTTCATTTCCTTCTATATCAAATTTGATTCGAAATTTATTTTCACATTAATAATCAATGGATGCTTTTTAGAAAATGAGATATCTTTAGAATTTTAAAATAGATTCTAGATCAGATTTAAAAAAATTCGAAATAGAAATTTCTTTGAGTATAAATTTTCTTTTCAGAATTAAGGTTTGATTAGAATATGGTTAGATTATATGCACACTTACCAAAGTAAAATATTTTTTTTTATTTCGAAATTTGAAAAAAATTATGCACTGAAATATATATTGTTAGAATACAGAAATAATAAAAACAATGAAATTTATCAAAAAAGGGGCTACAATAATTATATTTCACAAACAAAACAAATAAATGAATAAATAAAACTAAACTGTCAAAGCCAAAATTGTAAATTAAAATACCATCAAGGAAAACCAATTATGCAAATCAGAAACGCAATTTAAAATAATTAGAACTATGAAAAGTTAAGGGAAAGAGATTTAAAAATTAACAAAATTCATTAGGCGAGGACTCGATTGAAGTTGATACTAAAATGCTATCAAACATGGCATTAACAAATATGTAAATAAATATATATATATATATCTTTTTTTTAGGTGCTAACAGTTATCACTTAATATTGGTGCCGATTTTTAAATACGATTTGGGAGTAGAACCATGACTTCTAGAAAACTGGGTGAAAATTCAAATAGTTTCTGTAAGTGCATAAACCCGAATTTCAGCCCAAGCGATCCTTCACGGTTAATGCCCACACTAACACACACACACAGGCACCAAAAAAAAAAGTCTTAATATCGTTTTCCCACCCCTGCAGGGCCTCTTACGACTTCTTTCAGCTTCCCATTCGTCTCTCCTGCCTTCCCTCCCCGTAAAAAAGTAATGAATTCGCCCCACCTAATTGCACAAGAGAACATCAAGGATCGGCCTGTAAACAACAAGATTATATATATATACAAAAAAAAAGAAGAAAAAAAGAGGACAGTAAAAATATTTTGAATCGAAACAATACGTGACACAGAGAGAGACGCTTGAGTGCGTTTCAACACATAAACCATAACAAAATTTGAACACAGAGAAATTACACGTTAGAAAAGACACGAAAAAAAAAAAAAAGAAAGAAAGAAAAATCGCTTATTTTTTTTACCAAATCAGAACCAAAGATAAAAAGTTGTAAAACCAGAAATGGACTTCTTCCTTTTCTTCCATTCGTAGAATCAACAGAAAATGGTGGAACAAAATAATCACACAACTGGATTAAAAACTTGGTTCAATGAAATTTTGGTGAAGCAGATTTGTAAAATCAGCAGGTGAAACTAAAGATTGAAATCAGTGGAAGCACTTTCTCCCACCCTTTTTCTTTTCCCCAGTAATTTAGTGAGAGATGATTCATGTTTTTTTTTTATAAGGGCAAAATGAAACCGTTTTTTTTTTCTTTTTTTTCTTTTGAGTTTTAACAAGCTGAGTTTTCACTGAAGTTTTATCACATCATTTATTCAATGGAAAAGAGAAAAGTGAACTTCAGTTTTGCATAGCGCCATTCATGCGGTTTGTTTTCTGGTTTATCTAAGGTCGGTTGGATTAAATCAATTAGGCAACTGACTAAAAATCCCGCAAATAAAAAAAATAAAAAATAAATCTCAATTTTTTTTTATTTTGCTGTAATTTTAAGATAAATATTAAACGAAATTTGCTATGCATATTTCAACGTATCATGTCAGAAGATAATTTCTTTAACGGCCAACCACCACGTGCTCGTGCGAGTTAAATAATATTTTTATTCGTTTTAATGGTTTCATTGAATGAGTTACTTTAGTACTGCAAGCGATCCAAAAAAACTTGGTCTCGCATTGATCGTTTAAAAAAATATCACATTTCCTATTTATTTGATTTCATATTATCGCGTGCTCAAAATGACATTTTTTCTAGGTTTTATTGGCTGAAATCATTAACTTATTTCTTTTAAATCAGAGTTTTTGTAAATGCGATGGCAACACGTTACTAAAGGCTTTTTTTAGATGCTCGTGCAGATACTAAATTTTTTATTTTTCGCCTACGAATTTTAGTTGACGCCAAAAACCTGATCCCCAAAACAACATCATGTTCTGACATGACAAAAATTCCCAATTTTTATTTTGCTGTAATTTTAAGATAAACTCATTTGATTCTGTAGGACATATATTCGAACATAATTAAATTAAATATGTCCGAACATATCAAATCTTGTTTAAAACATTATTCTTAACATATTTTTTTTCGGGACTTTCAAAATTATTCCTTTTGTTTTTCATTTGTCTGATTGACTCACAAATAAACAAAACTGATTCACATGTTTTTTTTTTTTTTCATATGCGAAGCCTAAAAAAAGTATTACAATTGGCAAAAAAGAACTGGATCTCGAATTTTTAACCAATTTCCACCAATTTTTTACGAATCTCACAATTTTGGAATCACTTTCTGTGAACCCAATAACTTGAAAATCATGCAAAAATTTTTTAAAAAAGAAAAATGTTAAAAGGAAGAATAGTGAGGAAAGATATGATACGGCACAAAATTAAATTCGAGGATAGTTAAATTGATATTATAAAAAAATATTATTTTAAAATGATTCAAAAATTATTTTTAGCATTTTCAAAGTTATGGAGGATAAACATCAAAATTCCGCTTAATTTTTAATTAATTAGAATTAAAATTCAGCTTGATTTTCCAAAATAATTTTTTTAAATATCAATGTATTCATTGCTGAAACCGGATACAGGAAAACATAATGATAAAAAAACACAGTACGTATTTTATAAATATTTATTTCGAAAATAATAAATAAAAAATGCAGGTATCAGTTCTTTAACCAAAACAGCCATTGTTGCTATAAATCCCAATACCTTACTTCTTTCAATTGGTGTAAATTTAACCAAAACAGTCCCTTACTAAAAATAATTATACTATAGTAAGAATAAAATTCTCACCTTTTTCAAAAATATTTTTATTTTTCAAAAAAAAAAAAAAAACCGTTTAAGATTGATTTGGCAAAACTTTTTTCTAACAATATGTCACTCGTGCAGCTTGGCAGGTGAAAAAAATTCTTATTATTAGAATAATTTTGACTGCTAACTTTTATTTTTTTAAATTTTTGTTCTAAAGAACATTATGCAGAGGTAATAAACATACGGCCAAAGATTAAAAACAAATCAATAGCTTGTGTACATTTGTTTATTATCGTGTGTATTGCATATTTTAACTATCATCATTATTATATTTTAAGTTTGGCATCAAAATTGAAACTTATTGCATATAAAGGTGAAAAAATTCTCCCAACTTGTTCTTTCTCCATGTTTTTAATTGTACCTTTGCCAAATTTTATAATTTTATGACTTTTTTTTTTTGTAAGAATAAGGGTATAACATGGAATGATTGTGTCAGTATATATAAAGGAAGTCTCGGTTATAGGAAAAACGTTTCGTGCTAAATTTTGCCACAAACTAGTAGCGGAATTAACCATTCAAGAGTTCTACAGCAGTGTAAAATAGGCGGCCTCTCGTTTAATAAATTTTATTGCATTTTAATTTATATTATATTAATTTTTTCTATTTTAGTAATTTTATAAAGATACATTTGCTTTTGTTTATTTATTTATTACTAGCCACTTTCGGCGAACAGCTGATTAACCCTCACTAAAATTTTCCATTAAATATTTTATTTAGTTTAGCCTCTTAACAACTTCAGCAAAATATTTTTAAACTCATAACTCATAATATCTTTAAGCCATTTTGTTCATTGTGCTATGCATTTCTCCAATTCTGTGAGCTTTCGTAAAAGTTGAACTTTAAATTAAAGTGAAAAACATTAAATTTTAATTATAAAACTTTTTTTTTGCTGAAACCAAGTATGTTTATTAATTTATTTTAAATGATTGTACAGAAAACAGAATCGTTTGGCATTTAGTCATACGTGCACTACTGAATACTTTTCATAATTTATGCAATATCCCAAATCTAGCTTCTCTTTAAAAAAAGATTTAAAAGATGTGAATAATAATATTTTATTTTATTTCGTTCAAAAAAATATACTTCAAAAAGTTCTAAAATCTAAATTTTATGGAGTCCGTTGATTCTACAGAAGCATGCTTTGCGAATATTTCAGACGCTCCAACTTTTTATTAAATAAGCGTTTCTATCTTCTACGATCAAATCTAAACGAATTATAAAGTTTTGAATATTAAAGTTTTAAAACAATCAACATTTATTGCTGACCAATCAACTTTGAGGAAACTCTAGGTGTTGACTGGCGTATCTTCTTTTGAGAAGGTCGATGGAGTGGTCTAAATTCCATCGACCTTCGATCAGATAGTGATATTCACATTTTCATAACTACTCAGTTTTAGCCGCAATAATGTGGACCTTTCTTTTGTTTATAGCCTTTTGCCTTTGGCGAATAGCTGGTTCGCTGGAAGTATTGGTTTTATTTAAGTTTCTTTATATTATCTATATAAATAAAAATGAAACGCATAATGTGTTTCTAAGCGCAAAACTCGAAAATGATTCCACAAATTCAGCTTCTTTTTTTAAAAAATAATTTTGTTTAGACACGAGGAAGAATTTTTTTAGAGAGAAAAAACGAAAAAATTGCGAGGAAAATAGTAAAAACGACACTTTTCTTACTTTCCCGCCAAAAATCTTCATTTCCCTACCGCTGAATGAGTGTCAGTTTTTTCTCCCCCGCCTCACGCTAATGAGGTTAGGCTAAACGTTTTTGATTGATTATTTCAAACGATTCTGTTTATTTTCTTAGTATTTGATTAATTTAAAATTAAACATTGTTAATTAACCGAATTTTCGGATTCGTACTAAAGTACTTTCGAATTAAAATAAAACAGAATAAAGGAAATTAAAAAATTCTAATCTGTATCGCGTTACTCCAAGTGGCGTAGAAAACTCACGCATTTGCGTTGCCTCAATCGGCGTTGAAAATACACGCATGCGCAGTGTGTTATTGTTGTTGACAACTGTATTTTCGTTTTAATTAAAAGTTTAAAAAAAGTGTATAATACTGTTGTAGCTATCTCAATCTCGATCGATAAATAAAATAGACTTGACCTGATTTTAAAGAAATACGGACTTGATTTGCGGTTTTGGTTTATTTCAGGTACGCACTGTTTTTTTTTTTTTTTTTTGGTTAGTTGTGTGCTTTTCTATGCGTCCGAAGTCGCGGGTAAAAGCTAGTGTTGGGATAATTTCATATCCATAATTCCACCAAATTATACGATTTTAAAGCCGTGTTATTTGAAGTTTTTCTTAATTATGGTCTGTACATGAACCTTTCTAATGGAGATCAGTCACATGACATAATGATGTCATGTGACCAGATCAGTGGCGCTATTAAAAACGTAGATATTATTGTACATCTCGCTTCTAAATACCGATCATTGTATTTTCACTTTTTTTTAAATATAAATCTCATAAACTAGTTTGATATTAAACAGAAACCTTTTTCAACTTTTAATGCTGGAAAAAAAATCATGCATTCTGATAATTGATGAAGCAATGAAAACGATCTGAGCTTCAAAACAACAGTATATTCTAATGTTGGAAATCAGACAAAAAATATTTTAAAAAAAGGCCAAATTTTAGCAAAAATTTGTATGATTGTTAAATTGGTATAATGAAAAATTCAATTCTTTACAATTTTGAGAGGGGGTAAAATTTACTTTTTTGCAATAATTCGGAAGTTATCGATGGGAAAAGTCAACATTGAGCTTAATTTATAGTTAGTTAAGATTTTTAAAAATCCCTTCGAGGCCGGAAATGGTAACGTCGGGATGTTTCGGAGTTCCCCGATGTGACAAAGTGGTCACGGGCACCTCCGCATCATAATTTGAAATAGAACTTTAATTTTTAAGTTTA
>JAOUZG010000678.1:1984974-2029486 GCA_026289955.1 Argiope argentata | reverse complement strand
AGAACTTTAATTTTTAAGTTTGGGGAACAAAGTGGTCACGAGCACCTTCACATATAATTTAGAATAGAACTTTAATTTTTAAGTTTGGGGAACAAAGTGGTCACGAGCTCCTGCGCATCGTAATTTGAAATAGAACTTTAATTTTTATGTTTAGGGAACAAAGTGGTCACGAGCACCTCCGCATCATAATTTGGAATAGAACTTTAATTTTTAAGTCAAGGGAACACAGTGGTCACGAGCACCTCCGCATCATAATTTGGAATAGAACTTTAATTTTTAAGTTTAGGGAAAGTTAAAATTATTTTGAACTAGTTTAGACGAGAGCAATGAAGATCTAACGTCATGAAATTTGGTAAATCCTGACCACATGTATATGTCAAATTTGATAGGTGAAGGTCAAATGGGTTGGTCCGTAGAACGCCAGTACACACACACACACATTCATCTTTATTATGAGTACTCATGATTCATGCCTTCGTGACATTCACATGGGTATTCGCCATTATCAGGGCCAGACTTAGCCTAGTTGGGGCCTGGGACAAAAGCTTTTTTGGGGCCCCATCTGCTTTACTACTTTAGTAATGAAAAACGTTCATTAAAAAAGGGAAAGTAAAATTAATCTTCTATTCGATTTTGGGGCCCCTATTTATGTGGTACCCGGGGCAACAACCCTGAATGCCCCTGCCTTAGTCAGGCTCTGGCCATTATATAAGCAAGTATTAAATATCAATAAATGTTGTAGTAACAAAATAAACGTAACGAAATACGTAGTTTAAAAGAAAAAAATTAGTCAATTCCTACTTAGGTGAAAAAAGAAAAAAATATTTTTGTCACTTTTTATTAAATAATTACAATTAATGTACATGATTAAACAAAATTTTTTGGATTTTCGCAAGAATTGAGCTCGCATTCTTCACTTTCACGCGAAAAATACTGATATCCTCGCATTTTACCGACTGAGCAACTGCCTGTTGAATTCAGCTTTCATTACTAACAGCTAAAACTCTATTTAAAGTATTAAAAATTAATTAAATTTAATTAAAGAATTAATATTTGATAAAACTGCATTAACATCGAGTGTCATCCACTGCAAGTTTTAAAAAATGTATTTGATCTTGTAGGGATGAATAAAAAGTATCTTATTAACGAATTGAAAATTTGAACAAGATATAGTATATATATAAGGAGAACGTGAACTAATAGTGATAATGGAATAAACAAACGTAATGATTAATTGATCCTATCAATAATTATAATTAACTAATAATTCCGGGATTTTCTACTTTTTACACATTAATTTATTCCGTAGCCAGACCAATAACATTTTCAATCCAAATACTTCAGTTCTAGTTAACTACTTGGTCGAAAATCCGCCCCTAATGTCTAAACTGAGTATAAACTACGATAGCTTTTACAAGCACGAAGTATTTATTGTTCGTCTTAAAAACTTGAGAGTGATGCTATTGGCCGATTTTATCCCGCAATTACATAATACAGCGAATGTAATACTTGTTTGTTAGCCTTGACCATCGTCTCGTTAGATGTGTTTTCTTTTAGTTCTTTTTTTTTCTGTTTTCATTCCAAACGATATTATTTTATTTTGATTCCAAATTTCAGTATTTATTATTCATTAGCTTTTACCCGAGGCTTCGTACGCATGGAAAAGCACACAACTAACCTAAAAACAATTTATTTGAAGTGTGTACCTGAAATATATCAAAAACAGCAAATCACGTCAAGTCTATTTTATTTATCGATCGAGATATCTACAACAGTATTGTACACATGGTTTTTAACCTTTTAATTAAAATGTAAACGCAATTGTCAACAATTACAACACACTGCAGATGCATGAATTTTCATCGCCATTTGGAGCAACGCAAATGCGCAAATTTTCTTCTACGGCAGTTGGGGTGACGCAATACAGATGAGAAATTTTTATTTTCCTTTATTCTGTTTTATTTTCACTCAAAGGTACTTCAAAATGAATTCGCGAAAATCGATTAATTAACATTGTTTATTTTTAAATGAATCAAAGACTAAGTAAATAAACAGAATCATTTGAAATAATCGGTCGAAAACATGTTAAATATGAAATAAATAAATAAGGTGTTGGAATTTATAGCAACAGTGGCTGTAATCCCCTGTTCCAAATACTAAGAACAAAATATATATTAAAAACAAGAGAGAGCGCATGCACAAAAACACATTAAGCCTAAGCTCTTTAGCGTGGGGAAAAAACAAATTGACTAACTCATTTGGCGGTGGGGAAATGAAGATTTTTAGCAAGAAAATAAGAAATGTGTCTTTTTTACTATTTTTGTTGGAATTTTCTTCCCTCTATAAAAACCTTCCTCGTTTCTTAACAAAAATATTTTCTTTAAAAAAAAGATTAAAATGAAATCTGCTATGCCTATTTCTATGTATTTTGTCAGAACATCATTTCTTGAACGGCCAAGCAAGCTCATTCGATGAAACCATTAAAATGAATAAATTGTATTTTTATTCATTTTAATGGTTTCATCGAATGAGTCATTTTAGTATTGCTAACTATAAGAAAAAACTTTGTCTCGCATTTATTGTTTAAAAAAATATAACATTTCCTATTTATTTCATTTTATATAATTCACGTGCTCAAAATGACATTTTTTAAAGGTTTTATTTGCTGTAATCATTGACTTATTTGTTTAAAAATCAGAGCTTTTGTAAATGCGATGGCAACGCTTTATTAAAAGCTGATTTTTTTGAGGTGCTCGTGCAGGTAATAAAATTTTTATTTTTCGCCTACTGATTTTTGTTGACGCCAAAAACTTCATCCCAGAAACAACATCATGTTCTGACATGATAAAAAAAATAGTTGGTTTGATCGAACCATTCTCGAGTTTTGTGCTTAGCATCTCATTTGGCGAATCATTTTTATTTATTTAAATTTACAACTTTACTTTTCTTTAATGAAAGAAAATTCAAATCGTTTACATTGTTCAATCACATATTTAAACGCAGACCTTCCTCATCCTAGTAAAATAATAAAAATTCTGTTTATGTTTTCCTAGTCTTTCACAATGTCTTGATTAATTTTTGAAAGCTTATTAAATTTTTTATAGAATTTATTAGCAACATCCATTAGAATAATAAATATAGAAAATAATTCCGGATGTTGTTAAATTATATTTACTTTGTAATTTTTTTAAAAACTGGAAACTAAGTTTTAGTTTGCTGAGTTTGCAGATTTTCAATTTTTAGAAAGCTAGTTTCCTTTGCTTCCTTGGATTTCGCTGATAATTATAAATTAAATCTCAAAATTTATATTTTTATGAAAATGAACAAGTATTCTAAACTACTTTCAGCGAACTTATAATGAAGCATTCCTGTAAATGTAAAATAATAATTAAAAATGAAATATTATTAATAATAAAAAAAATAAAATAGTAAGGTCAGTAAATAAATAATAGTAATTATAATAAGTATAAGTAAATAAAATTCTTTAATCTAGGTTGTTAACCTTTCATTTGAAAATTCATAACATATATCATAATAAAAATTGAGTATTAAAATAATTTTTAAAAAACAGAATTAATTTGCTTTATATTTTTTAATTTTATTGGTTTACCCAACACTTACTCGTCATGTTACACTAAGTGGAAATTACATAAAAATAATTGTAAATAAATAGTTAATGAATCCTTTTTCTTATCTCACGTTTTATTAATTCCATGCAATTTCACAATTGTGTTATTGTGAATTAAATAAATGAATGGTAGTATTTTATTGGCAGAGAATATTTTCTTTCTCTGTAATTCTATTTCGATTTTGCAAAATAACTTATTAAAATACGATTAATTAAAATAGCGATTAAAAATAGCTCGAAGTTAAAGAATTATATAAAACAAAAATTATGTGGCTTAAAAAGCAGATTCTGGTAGCAAAAATCCTTGATCTTTATTGCATTACTTTTATTTCTTTCGAATCTAAATAAAATGTTTTTTTTTCTCTCCTTGCAATACTTAAATAAAAGAAGAAAAAAAGAAGAAGAAAACTTTTACTTTTTCCCCCGATAACTTTTTTTCGGAGCCTCAACTGCACGGGTGAAATGAAAAATAAAACTATCAAACGAATCGGTAATTTATGAATAAAAAAATCATTGTAACGAAAGACAATCTATTTAATTAATTCTAATAAAGTTTTCCAGAATAAGATATTTTTCCTTTTTTATACTGAAGATAATGCTTTATTGTGATTTTTTTCTATAGCTTCAAAATTAATTTCCGTGACTTCCTGCTAGCTCGAAGCTGATAAAATTTTTTAGAGATCATACATATTTAATTATATAATATTAGAATTTCTTATCTTATATTTATTTTATTCCACACTTTTTATAACAGAACACTTTAATTCTTCTTAAAAATGAGACTGGTTTTAATTGCGTGATTGAACTACTCGTATACATGAGGCAAATGTATTTCAAAACGCTGAACAAAAAGCAAACTGTCGAACATAGATTACCACATTCGCCACATAATTATTTCTTGAGTAGAAATCCAGGATAAAAGCCGTCTAACAAAATTTTTAATTAAAATTAATCAAAAAATTTTCAAATTAATTTTGAATCGTTTTTTAATGCTATGAAGTTTTCCCATTCAGAAAAAAAAAGCGCACGATCTGATTTTCACCTAAGAAGTTTGTTGTTGTTTTAAAACTGAAAAATAAATATGAAGATGGGATTCTGATTATTGATAAATAAAAGACAAAATATTTAATTTGTTATTAAGAAAATTTATATCAAAATCCTTTAATTTATTTTCGTGAACAATTAATTAGGAAATATTAAAAAAAAGTTATCAGAAAGTTTTCTAGGCCAAAGAAATGAAATTTAATGGGATTGCATTTCGCAGTTTTTTAATTTAACAGGATTAAAAATTTTGCGTAACTCTACTAATATCCCTACCCTTTTCATTAAAATGAGCATATTTAAAAGATGAAGCTACAAAAAATATATTACTTTATATAATAAAAGTTTATATACCATAAACTTTTTTCTCTTATTTTTAAAAACATTTTCTCAGTTTTAAGCGATAATATATTTATCAGTAATCGAATTCTTGCTTAATAGCGCTTTAATATTTTAAAACATATATAAGGCTTCGTAAACACGATCTTCAATTCTAGGAACAATAAACATTTTAAAATTTAAACCTAAGTTGTAAAAAATATGAGACAAAAACAAATCACGTGTATAAATTTAAATATCCTAAATAAAACAACAATATTACTAAATACAACGTGCCATGTAAATTGGAAGTTCGATAAACTTGTATGCCGAGGGGTTAAAAAAAATTATTATCATGTGAGAACATGATGCTGTTTTAGTTTAAGGTTTTTTTGAAGTTTCAAAATGCATTAGCAACAAATGGGCGATTTATTGCTTTTGAGGCATCCATTTTTCGCCTTTAGGGTTAATAGAAAATAATACAGAAGGTTGTCATATTTAGCGATTTATCGCTAAAAATCATTTAAATATAGAAATTTAATTTGTTATTCAAAAGTTTAAGTTAATGGCAACGTTGCTGCATTTTTTTTTGTTAAAATGTTTTTATCTATGTGAGAACATGATGCTGTATTGGCTTGAGGTTTTTGAAGCCACGGGCAGAAAATTGGTGGTTTATCGCTTTTGGAGCATCATTTTTCCGCTTTAGGGTTATTAGCAAGTGGTAAAGGTGGTTATCACATTTGACAACTTATTGCCAACCAAAAGTCATAGCTTGGCTCGAATATCTGTCATGTACCCGATTCTCGATATATGCATGCGTATTCTGACAGTTATATGATTTTTTCAACCTGTTTAAATTGGTTAATGACTTAAATTAACTGAGACAAACAATGTCTTAAAAATAATAATGTTCTCACATGATAACATCAAATCTGAAATAGCAAATTCCCTTTTTTTATTTTGTTTTATGTTGTTACTATTTTTAACCATTTTTCTAAAGAAATAAGGATAATAAGGTTTTGAGGAATAACAACCTTTGCCTTCCGTTCATAAGATTTGTTTTTTCACTTCCATTCTCAGGACAGAATTCTGACATTTTTAACCTTCTTGAATATGCAATCCTTCTTTTCGCCCTCGAAATATACGAAAAGAAAGTACTGTTATCGTTAAAAATTTCAAACTCGAGATTTTGACAAAGCGCCGCGTTTTCCCTGAGCACGAAAACTATATTTTTTATAAACCATGTCTTTGTTTATGAAGACGATAAAAACACTTTGAAAAGGTCGGATAAAATTTGAATTGATTACTCAGAGGCGGCTTTATAAGGAGTGTAGCGAGTGAATGTCGAGATATGAACCCGCGACGCTAGGACCAGTAGCCGAGTAACATAACCACTATACCAAAAAATCGACTTCAGTATCGTAGATGTTATCTGGCTTATAAGGCTAGCGCTACAGTACTCCCCCACCAGTGAGTCGGCGGAGAAGCGAACGATTTGTATTGCACCAAGCATTATGGTGAGTAGCTGCTTGCTTACGTCAAGTGAGTGACGATTTTTGTTTGTTTTGATTTCATACGTCAAATGAGTCTGACGATTTTTGTTTGTTTTTCTTGCTTACGTCAAGTGAGTCTGACAATTTTGTTGCGGGTAGATGGTGCCACGACTGTTGCAGGAGGTTGCGTTATTAAGGTCACCAATGTACCGATTGAAGGTCGCGATACGAACCCGCAACACTAGGACCGGTAGCCGAGTAACATAACCACAATACCAAAAAGTCGATTTCCGTATCGTAGATGTTATCTGGCTTATAAGGCTAGCGCTACATAACCAACAAGGAGACAACTGAATAAGTTAGTTGCATTTCTGCCAAATGGTCCTTGCCTTTCAGCTAAGATATCACCATGCCTTACGAAGAATTGAGTTTTTAATTCCATCCATTATTTTTATAACCTGGCAATGAAATTATTAATAAAATTGAATCATTTGTAACATACATTAGTCGCCTTTGGAGACCAGCTGATACTCCGGAAATGTTGACTATCTTTAATAACAGTAAAAACTTTTAAATATAACTTCATATTCATATCGCCATGAAATTACCAGACCATAAAGATGTGTTATTTAATTGTCTTATATACACTTCGAAGATGATTGTGTGTATAAGCTTTTTTAATGGAGACTTATCCCGTGACATCATGGCGCTATTAAAAATTTAAATGCGTACTTCGTCTATCTTATAAATTTCGTTGTATAGTAATTTCATTTTTTTTTATTCTTATAATAAATTACACAAATATTAAACAAAATCCTTTTTCATTGACTTTCAACAACGGAAGCAATCCATGATATCAGATAGCTAATGAAACTATGGTAACGTTTTGAACTTTAGGGCAGCATTGCAACCTGTAATTGGAAGTTAAATAAAAGTAAATTGTTGAATAAAGAAATAAAAATTGTCAAGTCTGTAGCGAAAATTCACAACGATGGTTAAACTTTTGTCATTAAGAAGATTAAAAATTTTTTTTTTGAAAGGTAGTAAAATTTTTTTTCTTACAATAATATTTTCGGAAATTATCCCTGCAAATATCAAAATTTAATTTAATTTTTAATTATTAAGAATTTTACTTAAAATTTCAATTAAACTACTTCAAGATGCACATTCCTACCCTTCAATCTAGAATATATGTGCCAAAATTTGTAATAACAATAGTAATTTGCTTGACCTATAGAGCTCCAAAACACACTCATCTTTATTATTAGCAAATATGAATAGGCAATATGATCGTTCATTTTTCCTATAATTGAAATATTTTATAAATATTAAAAAAATATCTTGAAGATTAAAAATGCTGTCAAATTCGATCCGGATTCAAAGCAGTTAAAAACGTTTTCCTCATTACAGTTCGATCAAATATTTCCATGAGCATACTACAATAAATTTTCCTGATTTATTGCTTCGCCCTTCATTTCGATCTGTACACTAAAATCTAGAATGAAAATATAATAATATTTTTTCCAGAATTATATTCTAGAGCAATTAAATCTCAACAGTCTCATAAAAATAGACTCAAATATTAATAATTCTATGATAGGCAGTAAATGCGCGAGCGCGCGTACCCACAAACACACACACACACACACACGAACTTTCATTTACAAACATTATGGAAAATTTATGACTCCAAGAAAAAAAAAATTAAATGCAGTACGTAAATAAAAAAAGAAAACGAAGACGAAGGAAATAATTTTACAAAGCTGTTTCATATTTAATTGGTTTAAATTAAATGTAAAATTAATTATTCTGTTATTTTGGAGCCCCTTTTAACCTTTAGCCTTTTATATATTTATTCCAAATTCGCAGGTTTCTATCAAATTTTAAGCCATTAAAAAAAAATCTGCCTATCGAACTATCCGAATATAAATTAATATGACAACTACAAAATGAAGAGATCTAGATATTAATAAAATTTGGCACAGAGATGATTTTTTATCGTTTTATCAAATATTAAATTGTGTGACTTTCTTCCGTAGTGAAAGTTAAAATTATTTGTGTGGTTTATGAGATAGATTTTAAATTGAATTTACGATATCATGAAACTTAATGGAAAGAGGAATTCACACTTAAGTTTTTAATATCTATTTGATATCGTACTTTTTAGAACGTTCATATCGTAGCCTTCGAGAGATATATCTTGATGGACACTTTCATATGCACAATGAAAAGAATATGTGTATGACAATTATAATAAAGCTTTAATGTTTCTGACAACTTAATGGAATTATAGATATAACGTTTTCATTGGAATGAATTAAAAACATTTGTTTCAGGTGATTAGTATATAATAAAGCACATAAAAGTATATATCTATGAAATTAAGATTAACTTTGTAAACATTTATCTTTTAAGTTTCATATCAGACCATATGTACTTGAGTGTCGGCGATAGAACTCTTTCATTTGGGCAAATAATTGAATCAAGAATAATTAACAAATGATTCAGCATTCTTTTATTTTTTATTTCATAAAATCCTACCTCAAAAAACATTGAATAACAAAAAAAATAATAATAAACACAGAATAACAATAATAATATTAAATCAAAAACAAATAGAATTTAATGTATAACAACTATAAATATTTTTAAAAGGTTTTTTAGGTTTGTGCTAGGTTTTTTTAAGGTTAATATTTTATTTAGTTTTTTTTAGGTCAGTGCTAGATGTTAAATCTTGATAAATAACCTCCTACCAATGATTATCATTGATAAATTATTTATCATTATTTTAGAGAATAATGATTAGGGTTCTGTTAATCTTAAAATAAAATGAAAACTTGCCCAATTCATTCATTTTTACTGCATGCTTTTATAATATATTTACTTATATTCAATCAATTTAACATGATTTTCAATTAGTTTATGCTAAGTGCTGCCATTAAAGGATTAACAGGGGATAAGAACCTTTGATAATATACGTCTTAATTTTCTAATCCTTTCTAGTTTCATATTAAAGGATTCAAATGCCATTTAGTTGTTGACGCAATATTGTCCAACTCTTTCCGCATTGGTCCATCTGCAAAATTTATCAGAATTTATAGCATAAAAAAAGAAAGAGACAAAATTTAAAGGAAATACCAAAATCTTATGCGAATCTGATAAAATAATTTGCTAACAAATGTTAGTAATTGAAATTTTCATTTTCATTTCCTCGCTAATCAATTTTTAAAGAAGTCTTTCGAACTGAAATGATTTACAGTTGTCTGTTGACAGAAAAAAAGTAAACAAAGGGAGCATAGTTTAGGTTTTTTAAAAATTGCTGTGGACTGTAAATTAAAAGTATGAAAATAATATTACGGTAGTTAATTATTAAATGATATATTTTTGAAAAGGAGTAGAAGTTAAGGAACTTAATCATTATATTTATCACATTAATAAAGATTAAACAAAAGAAATCGAATCGTTTCGCTTTAAGGAACTCTAGTTTTTAATAATAATTTATTCTATAAAATGGATTTAAAATTAACCACAAAAGTACGAGATCTCCGCCTCCGAGATAGAAATAAATTAACCATGATCTTGACTGTAAATCACAGCTGGAAAGATTTAGCTGCTGTTTTAAGACATCCTGATAATCAAGATATGGATATGTTTACTGCTGAAGATATAGAGTAATTGACATTTTTTTGAAACAATCATTTCAATGATATAGTTTAACATATTATAAAACCACAATTCTCCTTCCATTTGCCATTTAAGTAATCAAAATTTTGTAAATTGAAAAATCAAACAATTCTAGTTTTATTAAAAATATTTTTGATGTTAAATCTGGTAGGGCGTATGAAATATTTCAGTTTGTCCCAACTTTAATTTTTTAAGTCTGACATAATTTTATACAATGTAAATAATCCTGTGACTTTGTTATGCCTCAGAGTTTTCTAAGGTAGAAACTTTCATTATTTTGGATTTTTTTTTAAAGATTGCAGATGATATTTATATTTTTGCTTTGGAAATCTGTCTTTCTATTCATTTCAATTACACCATGCCTTTGTTTGTTACAGATTTGAATTATACAGATAATATATTTCATATTTAAGTATGGGAATTTGACTTTAAGATTGTTAGAAATCAGATACATATTTGAGAGACTGACAAAGTGATTGGTTATGCTTTAATGGCTCATTATTATTGATTAACACAGAGCTTTTTTTATTAATTGATGTTCTTTTATTTTTACTAATTTGACAACAAACATGTGCTTAACCTTTATATTATGAAAAACATTAAAATGCTTTTTTCTCATTTTATCTTATTAGTAGTTTAAGTGTACAGCTGTTCTTTGAGGGTTATTCATTTTTAATTTATTAGCATTCAAAATTATCTGTCTCAACAGTGATTGAACAAGACTGAGGAATAAAGTGGTCAATTAGGTGATTAGAGCAAAGACAAGATTAGTTAAACAAATAAAGTGAAATTCTAATTATTTAGCGATACAGTAGGAGTAACAATCGATAAACAAATTTAAAAATCCAAAAAATTTGAAATTTTTTTTTCTGTATTTCTTTTGCCTATACAAAAAAAAAAAAAAGTTGAAAAGATTGCATTAAGATTATATTGACATTACTTTTTTTGATAATCATGTACGATAGAGATAAAAGATTTCAATAAAATTATTACTTAACGTATGAATTATGTAATTTATTTGACCCCAATCTTGTATAATATGTCCAGCACTATGACATTTAAACATTGATATAATGTCACAAGTGGTAATGACAATCTCTCTTAAAATTATAAAAAATATGCAAAATAACTGTATTTGAAACACATCAGTTGTTTAAATCATACTATTACATTATACTATCTATTATTCTGTATTCATTTTGCTGGTTATGTTTGCCATTAGAACATTTTTCAAACCTGCTGGATAGATAATATAAGTATTTCATCTCAAAATTATTTAAATATTTTCAATAATTAAATATTTGTCTCAGTTATCTATCGATTTTTTTTGAAAAATGTTTATTAATATTGAAGTATTTCTATTATATTATATTCATTAATTGTTAACATCTTTTTTTAGCATTTTAGATTCAGATTCTAGACCGGCAGAGGCATTTTTAGAACAATGGAGCACATGTGGGCGCAAACAACCAAATCTTGGAGATTTGTTAGCTGGACTTAAAGAAGCCAATTTACTACGAGCTGCACACTATGTTCAGAGTGAACTTTTGAAAAGTAAATACATTTTATACAAGATATTAATAAAAAATATCTTACTAGGAATCAAATAAAAATGTTAAGAATGAATATTAATTTCTGTTTTACATTTACATAATATTCTTTCTCATAATATAGATAGTAATTAAAAATATGCCTTAATAATTATCTTGTATAATCATAATGCATTCATTTTTTAAATATCTGATATATGAAAATATTTGTTATTCTTTAAATTATTAATTTGTAAGCATTTTTTAAAATTTAGGTATATGTATGGAAATTGATGTATCTGATTCATTCTTGATTGTCCTTAATTAATCTTAAATCATTGATTAATTTTCATTATTACTTTTACACTTTTGATGGTACTTTGATTTATTCATATCTTTAAATAGCAAAATGTAATTAGTATTCATATATAAAATTTAAAAAAATTACCATTTACTCTGAGTTATAAAAGGTGTAAAAATATTTATTACTGAAGAAAGTTGATCTTGCTTTTAAATGACAGTTTTAGATAATTATTTACATATCAAATTATTTTTTAGTCATAATTTATCCCATTGATTACATAAATTAAATTTGTTTAAAAAATCTTTTGCTAAAATTATTATTAAGCTGTGTAACCATAATTTTAAGTAAAATGCATGCAGTTTATTTAAAATTAAACAAACTGACTATACTTACCTTAAGCAAACAATTCTGTCATGTCTTTTAATTTTTTTCATGATTTCTTTAATTTTAAAGTTTGAAATAAAATGAAATTGATTATGTAAGGTGTTTTTTATTGCACATTTATTTTAGGTTATTATCATTATTTTCATTATTAATATTGCCATGATTTAAAAAGTAAAAATGAAGTGATAATCAGGCTGTCATTAGTACTGAGTTTCAGATGAAACTGAAATAGTTATTCTATTTAATGAAATTGTTGGATGAATGAATATGCAGCTGAAAAACAGGATGCTTGTTTTAATAATATAATATTTTGAATTGTCATGAGAAGTATTTTGGAGTAATATTCTGATTTTGAACAAAACCTTATGATTATATTTAAGCCCACACCCCTCTCTTCAAACTTCTATTACCACATTGCTATTAAATGCAACATTTGACAGAAAATGGGATTTATTCTTCATCAGATACATTTATATAAATGACAGTTTTTAAGGAATTAAATATCAAGTTTGCTAATCACCAATTCCAGTACTGAGATGCTCCTACTTATTTATTATAATTATATGAAAAGGTCAATAAAAATTTAATTTGACAAATTAGGGAATTCTATACCTTTGCCAGTATCATTGTGAGTGAAAGATAATATGTATTTCTACATCTCATTAAAAATGGTGTGAAATTAAATAAATTTAATTTAAAATATAGAATTTATTGTTCAAGATATTCAGTTTTAAAATATCAATACTCTATAAGCCTAAATGTATTGAATACATTCATATTCAGAGTTATTAAATTGACAATCCACATTGCTTTTCTGTTTATTTTCTATCTGTTAACTTGAACTGCCATAATTATAGCAAAACTATTTTATGAGAATGATTTGTTTTTGGAAAAGAAAACAATGAGTATATGATTCCTAACAGGACAAAATATAAAACTGATTTTTTAAAATTATTTATAATAAAACAAAACTGTTAAAATGGTATGAAAAAAAAATCAATTTAAAGTCCGCCTATCCGAGTAAAATCAAACTTGGTTATACCTACATAGTTAGTTAATAAACCTACATAGTTCAAAAATAATATCTACCTACATAGTTCAATAAATAAAATTTCGTGCACAATTTATAGTTTTAAATATAGGTACGTATCAAATTTGGAATTGAATACACCAAGGTCTGTCTCTTGGTTTGTATTTTTGCCAGTCTATCAACTTAATAACTTGAAACTGTAATGATTTTAACAAACAATAGCTACTACAACTGTAGCTCTATGACAAATTTTAATTTCAATTCACTGGGGGGGGGGGAAAGTAGTCCAAAATACATATTCATTCATCATTTCAAAATTATTCAAACTGTACATAAATTATGTGCTATAATCAATTTTTCAGATTCAAATAATATTTTATTTTTAAATTATATAACTTTTCTTTCCAGTTTCTGATGAAAGCTTTGAAGAGGAAGAGGCTATATCAGAAAAGCTTGAAACAGTCTTGCATTCAGTCTCACTAAACCAAGAAACTGCTGATGCAATAGACTTAATTAATAAACATTTGCAAGGAATTGATTTGAGTGAACTGACACAGTTTCATTTTTCTGACCTTGCCAAGAGCACAAGAAATTTCTGTAATATTCGAGCAGAAGAAGGTGGTCATAAAATTGGTGAAGGTGCTTATGGATCTGTTTATCGAGCTAATATTTCTGGCATCACAGTTGCCGTGAAACTACTGAAAGAACCCATTGATAAACAATTTTTTACAGAATTAAGCATTTTAGTTAGGTAATTCAGGTTTATGATAAATAATTATTACAATTATTTTATTCAGTTATTAATTATATATTTAATGTGTTACATTTGTTTATAGATAAGATTTGTATTTCATTCATAAAGATTGTTATAATTAATATAATTGAGCCACATGAGGTCTACTAAAAATAATTATAGTACTCTGATTATCTTTTTACTTTTGAACTTTGTTTTCATTCTTTTTTTATTTATAATGAAATAGAATTAACTTTGTTATTTATCAGCTTGGGGTTAATATTTATTATTTAATAAATATTTATTTATTTTGCTGCTCTATGGATATGTTTGATGGTTAGAAGAAAAAAAAAATCAGGATTGTGTTTATAATATGTGAGTATTTTATAGGTAAAAACTCTAGAGTTGACAAAGAATCATTCCTACTGCAGGGTTTTACCTTAATCTAAAATGAAAAATTGTTTGTTTCATTTAGGAATTGAAGAATGTCTTAATTACTAATTGTGCTAAAGATTTGCATTTGAATAAATTATTTTCATTAAAAAAATCTTACAAAGCTCATCTTTTTTATAGGTGCAAGCATGAAAACTTATTATCTCTTTTAGGATGCTCAATTGATGGTCCTAAATGCTGTTTAATTTATGAATATATGGTTAATGGATCATTACAAGATAGATTAGGATGTGTTGTAAGCAATATTTATTAATTTTCTTTTCTTTTTTTATCTTACTTGATTTTTTATCTAATTATAAGAAAATAAGATCAAATAATTTTGTAATTCTGTAAAAAAAGATAACTTATTAAATTTATATTATTAAATTATGTTAAGATAAAAAAAAGTTAAGAATATTCTTATTTCAGATGGTTGTTATTTACCCTTCAGTATTATTTCAGTTCCTTTTTATTGGTTTTTATGTTATTTTATAGAATGTTTTTTAAATTTATGTTAGTAAATAATGCAAATATTTGTGTTATCTCTAGTTCTGAAATTTTTAAAGTCTTTAATAATAAAACCATAAACTTCTGCTCTTGTATAATTTTGTTTAAGAAGCCTGAAAACGAAGAATGAAAATAGATTTTTCCTAATTGTAAAATGTATCTATCATGCATTTGTTGTGATGATATTAGTTAAAGTTTATACAAGAGCATTTATTGTATCCAAAACATCACAACATTTTATATAAATAAATATATTACTATTACAAGCATTATGCCAATAAAAATGATTTTGTTTCATGATGAAATAAATTTTCCCTTGTTTTTTAACTATTGGGACAGATTAATCCAAACTATGGACTGCTGCAAAATTGATTTGTATAACCTTCAGCAAATTTTAAGCAACAAAATAATTTATGACATTTTACTATTCATTACATTGCACTAGTCAGTACAATTAGGACTTATTGTCAAAGCAATTGAAAACTGTGTTATAATTATTTATATGTGAAGTATATAAATAATGATATCACATAAAATGATAATTTATTAAGCTATTTTTTTATTAGATTAACACTTTAGTCACAAAAATTGTTTTTTAAAAACAAATAATTAAAATAAATATACAAAATATAACTTGTCTTCACCTACTGGCATAAGATTATATAATGTAGGTTTTATTTTATTTCCTTACATGCTTTGTAGCAAGTTTATTGATAATATTAGAATAGTATTTTTAAAATTCAAATACTTTATATTAAATACTTTAAGTATGAATCAACCTTGACTAATATTATATCACAAGTAATTATTATTATTATCATTTTAAATTTTGCAAAATTGTTTTGGGAAATGTTTTGATAGTTCATTATAATATCTTGAAAATTAACAAAACTGATGCAATTCTATATGTATTTAAAAAAAGATTTTTTATAAAATTTCTTATTTTACTATCCTCTAAAGCAAAGAAAAATTGCAATTTTATTGAATAAATTTCTACAATTAATATCAACTTGAAAATTTCTCACTCTTTTGCATTAATTTTAATTCTTTATGCCATATTATATTTTGATGAAGAATTCTTTTTTAAAAAAAATTCCTTTTAGAAATATTTCAAATACAATCTTTTCTTATACAACACATTCAATGGAGTCTTAGAACAAACTGTTTGTCATTAAATTGATTTAAAATACTTTTTCATAAATTATTAAACAGTAGCACACTTTTCTGCAAATTCATTACACAGAATCTAACCTTTCATATTCATTATTTTGATAAAACATCCTCTTAGGTCTTCATTGCAGAATCCTTCAACAGAAATTAAAATGCAATAGCATAGAAAATATTATCAAAAATAATTTATTGAAAGTCAGACACTGGCTTTTAATGCACTATGAAATGAATCATGAAATGAATAATGAATCATGAAAACAATCTTCTCTGTGATGAATGCCTTTGAGAAAGTTTCCTTTTAACTCATATTTTTTTTAAAAAATGTATTCCTTATATTTATTAATATAGTGTTTTTTTCTTACTTTTCTATTTTTATATATCTTCCATTTTGTTCTTTTTCTTTCTTTGTTCTTTTTCTTTTTTACTTTAAAAAGTAAAATTCATCTCCATCCAAACTAGAAGGGAGCTTTTTACTCTAAAAATAGGAATGTAAGCTGTGTAACATAATGTAATTGCAATTTTGCATAATAAATTTTCATTTTCTGATTCATTGGTTTCAAAGAAATGTTTACATTACTTCCAAAAGCAACTGTTACATTATCAATATTATTTAAGAATGGTGCATTTGTTTATCTTTTTATTTTTGGATATTCCATAATATACTAGTAGAACCAACATCAACCAACCGATGTCACCTGTGTGATTATATTTTATTTACTGTTATGAAAATCATGATATTTTTAAATTCATTGTTAAGAGTGAAAATGTGTATGGTGGAATGGTAGCAGCCAATTGTTTTTGAATTTAAAAAATAATATTGTGGAATGCAAGTTATAGTGTGTACATAAATTACATTATGGTATGGATGTATAAAGAATTTTTTTTAAAAAAAATATGTCTTATGATTAATTTAATTAATTAGTTAAGTACTCAAGAAATCAACATAAGAGGGATATTTTTGAAGTGTTTACTAAAAATAATATTTGATTATTTACAAGTAAGCAAGATAAAGAAATTTGAATAATGAGATATATTACATTGATTAATTGATATAATATACAAACTGCATCATTCAGTTTTATTGCAAGAAGATTTTCATCCTTCACTTATTTAAAGTTCACAGATATTCATAAGTTAAACTCATTAAAAAAAATTATATAAAAAAACATTCGCTTTATAGTTCCAAAACTAAATCATCTGTTTAGAAGTTTCATCTAATAAAAAAATATTTCAATAAGTATAAAAATGTTTAATTTTTGTAAATTAAAAAGATTTATTTAAAATTATTAACTGAAGAACTGGGAGATGTTAGGCATTCATATAAGCGATTCATGAGCAATTTGAAAAAGAGGATTTTGGCTAGCAAAGTGTACAATGAAGAATATACCAAATTATGTATAAAATTTTTAATTAGAATGATGATTTACATCATTAATACGAATCATCAATGAGGATGAGAATTGAACACCATAATAATTGAAATGAAAGTGAATAATAATGAAGTGAAGAATGGAAGTGTCAAGAAGAAATTGAAGAATTTGAATAAAAAGAAGAAATTGTAGAACATAGATGACAGTAGACATACAAATTCAGTTACCAATCTTAATGTTGGTAGTATGAAAATTAAACCAAAGAATTTCATAATTTGATGCTATCAGCAGAACTTCTGTTTTAAATTTTTTGGATGCAATAGATACTTTGAAAGAGGTTTGTCTCACATTGAGTGTTGGAGATGAAGTTCATATTATGCAGCATGCAGATATTAATGTGAAGAAGCTGATATTAATTTTTGTAAAAGGCATTTAAAACAAAAACAAAAAATGAAAATAAAGAGTTTAAAATTATTTTTTGAAATGAGATAGGCTATTTTGTATCATTAATGAGAATGTGAAATAAAGACTTTTATTCTTCATACTGGAAAGTATGAGTAAAAGCATTGTTGTAAAGTTACATGACTTTATGAGATATTGTACTCTAGACAAAACTGTGTTCAATATCATATAACTATATTAATTTCCTTGTATGAAAAGATATATTTGTCTGATAAATCAATGTGTTTTGAATTGCAGTCAGCAAAGTTTTAAATAAAAAGAGTTAAAGTCTTCTCTATCTTGCCAGACCAGACATCTTTCGCTATTATAAATCTTGATCAGCTTGGTCCTTTTGTTACAAAAGAAAATAAAAAAATACTTATCATTATTGATAATAAAACTAGATTTATATATTGGTACTTATTAATTAATTCTGAAATAGCCAAAACTCACCAAAATATGCTAAACTATGAGCCATATTCTTAGGAGAAGGATACAAGTATCTGCTTATTTTGTTTATTCAATGTTTACAGGAAAAAAATGACCATTTGCTATTATAAATACTGATCCCTTCGTAAAAAAAGAAAAAATAAGATTTATTTATCATTATTGATAATATAACTAGATTTACATATTGGTGCTTATTATTTAATGGTGAAAGAGTCAAAACTTATGAAATATAGCACCAAAGTTGGCCAATCTATGAGCACACTCCTTTGGAGAAGAAAACCAGCATTTGTTTATGCTATTTATGCAAAGTTTACGGGAGAAATATCATATTATTACCAATCCTTCACCATTACTTAATAAGTACCTATATGCCTTTTCCTTTGAGAGACATTAAATCAATAATGAATTTTGTTGAAGATTTTGGGTTCAAAAAATTGAATTATATCACATTGAAATTATTCTTTCATTTTGTATGAGTTTTAAAAGTTCTGCATTAAGATTGGAATCTAGAACACATTAAACTCTACATTCCATTCACAAAAAAAAAAAAAAAGAAAAGAAAAAAAAGAGAGAGAGAGAGAGAGAAAAGGGGGAAAAAGGAATGTCTTAGAAAATACATAGAATAATATTATCTGTTATTCTGACATCAATTTAAAATATTGATAAAAAGGATTGGTCAGTAATATTAAGGAAACAAAGAAACTTGTACAAAATTGTGAAATTCTTCATGGATATGTACTTAGATTTAAAGATGAAATTTTGAAGTTATTCACCGGCATATTATCTTTTTATAAAAGGTGAATCATAGTAGTAGAAAAAATTATAAGATAACAGGTTAATCACCAAAAATTCAGCAATGATATTGAGGGACCAAGAAATATTTCCTAGTGATATACATGTATGAGATAACAACTCAGAGCTAGCTATAGCGTTTTTATGCTACTATAGTTCCAAGTCAACCTATTAAAAGTCTAGAAAAATTGGAATAGAGATAGTGATGATACCATTGTCAAATGTAATAA
This sequence comes from Argiope argentata, assembly GCA_026289955.1. Lineage (NCBI taxonomy): Eukaryota > Metazoa > Arthropoda > Arachnida > Araneae > Araneidae > Argiope > Argiope argentata. Next base: position 2,009,950 of record JAOUZG010000678.1, on the reverse strand, counting down.
TGATTCCAAAAGGGAACAACCCAAGGCAATTTTGTGTAATTATAGCATTAAAGAGGTTCTATATAGTTTACATTTCTTTTATTTATTCATATTTAATTTTTTATTTGTTTTTTTTATTACTATAATTAATATTTGATTTAATTAAATAAAATTGGGACATCAAGTTGACCCAATGAAATCATATTATATGTAACTGGCAAAAGCAAGATAGTTGTATTATTATTATTAGAGAGAGCAAACATATAGAGGAGGAGTGACTACAACCAAATGTTTTAGAACCAAAAAATTGTATTCAAATTTATTGCAAGTTTAAATATGTGTGCTAAGTTAAGAATATGTTTTTAATATCTAATAAATGTTTATATTGTTGTTAAAAAATTCTTTAATTTAATTTAATTAATTAGATAAATACTTAAGAAATTATCACCTATGACAAGATTAATATTTGAAAAATTAAGACCACACTAACAGAAAATGCAGTTATGAAAATAAAGTAAAAAATAACATTGCTTTTTAATATTTATTTTTCTTTGTGTTAAGGATATTAATAAATTACAAATGATGAAAAATGAACTGATATGAAGATGGTTGAACTGATGAAAGACAATAAAATTAAAATGTTTTCTCAAATGATGTTATTACAGTTTAAATCAAATAAAATTGTCATGTTCTTAATTTCATAAAAATGCTCTTTGCAAAATACATGGAGAAGTAAAGTTACTTTTTGTTGATCTGCATTTTTTTTGTTGTATATCAACTACAACAAAATCTTTATTTGTCAGAAAAGGAATTTGTTAAAAAATCAATGAAAAAAAGATAATTTGATTGTTTTTGTTTAATATTAGAGAGCCATATATGAATGACGATCTCAAAATTTATAAAGGATAACACAATTATATTATCATATATATATTATTTTACTGCTTAAGATTTTTCATGTGAAGCTTCTGTTTTCAAATTTTTTTTCTAAATTCATTAAATTATATTATTAGAATAAAATGAATTTTTAAAAAGCATTTTGTGTTGCACTGATAATTTCCTGCATTGATTCAAAACTATGCAATAGACAATTGTATTCAAAATATCATTTAAAATAGTACAAAATATTTAAAAAATGTTGCATTAAAAATTTAACATTTGGACTTTGAAGCTCAATGATCATTGTAACTACTTGTATGCCAAATTTCATGGCTCTAAATGCACACATCATACACTTTATTTTGTCTAGATTGTTTCAGGTTTTAAATCTAATGTTGAAATTTTGTTATTTGTCTTTCCATAAATAATTTACCAATGGCTGCTTTAAATAATATTATTTTGTTATTCTTTTAAATGCATGAGAAATGTTTGCTTTTGGTTTTAATGTTCATAATATTTCAATTTGTTAAAAAGTCTTATGTGCTTGGCATACTATGGTTGTTACCTTGCATCCAAAAATCTTAAACAAGTTCCATTTAATTTAGAGGAAAAGAAGATTAAAAAAAAAAGGATGCAAAGTGTGAAAAATCAGTAATAGTGTTTATGTTAAAATTAGAAATGTGTGCTCTTTTTTTGTTTGTTTTTATAAGAGATATCGAACTGGATTTTTTAAAATTTGAAATTGAATTATTAAAATAGAAGTATTGTTTAATAAATAAATAAATTATTTTTTTAAAAAAATATAATGGGGTATGTATTATTTATGTAATTTGGCTACATTATATTCCATTTGTTAGGTGTGTAATATAAAAACATATATTTTCACAAACTTCTAACATAAAAATAAAATACGTCAGTAACTTGTTTAAGTTAAAAAAGAAAAATTAAATGAACCAATGATTAAAAGGTTGTTCTCTCAAATGTATTACATAGTCCTATTTTAATCTTCTGCTGTTTATAGTAAGGCTTCAGTTGTATGTGCAAATATTTTATTAAACATTTTATTGAAAATCTCATCACTTCTGAGTTAGTGAAAATTCTTCGTACCTTTTAAAATTTCCACAGATAAGAAATTAAAAGGGATGCAGTTAGATTTTCTTTTTCTTCATTATATAATACATTAGCTATAGTTTTTAAAAAGTAGCATTTTATTTTTATAGTTAAATGCAAATTTTATCAATTAGAATTGGTAGTTTAAACTATCAAGTATTATGTTTGGCATTCACTTCACTTTCTTTTATATACATATTATTATGTTACTTGAATTTTAGAATTAAATTTCTTTTTGTACTTATTATGTACTTTTCTTATGTCTTTTTTTTGTACCATAGGGACATTCACCACCACTGCCTTCTCTAACACGTTTACAAATTGCATATTCTTCTGCTCTTGGACTTAACTATTTACATACATTTTCTGAAACACCAATGGTGCATCGAGATGTAAAAAGGTAGAATTTCTTGCATGTAATCTGCTTTTAGATTATTTATTTTCAAATATTAATATAATTTAAAAATACATTCTTTTCCGAATTTATTATTTGTGCTAATTTCATACAAAATCAGCAAATCTGTTGTTTCTATATTGTTTCATTCTGGATTTTTACCAGGATATAATTTTCTACTTGAAAAAAAAAATCTTTAGATTTTAACAGAATTCTAATGTTGTGTATTGTTACTTTTATTAGTCTTGAAAGTTCTGGCATTTTTTTCATAACTATTCAGATTAAGTATAATTAATTTTTTTATTATTAACATTGTAGTAATAACTAAACTTTAAAAATAATATCGTGTTAATTATCGAAAATAGAATTCTATTAGTTGATATAATTATTAAGATAAAACATAAAAAATGTATGAATATTTTTATAGGATATCACTAAGCATTCTATTTTCAAATAGATATATAAATAATTTTGTTGTATTTAGGAGTTATTTTCGTTGTAGTAAAAGGCTCTTAGGCTATGAATTATGTTTAAATAAGATATATATATATATAATTTTGTAATATTCAAAGTTTATTTTTGGGTTTAGCAGGAGCTAATAAGTTTAAAATTTTTTATACGGATATGATTGTTAGTAAAGCTCCATTACTAATAAGTTAAATTTACCCTGTAAGAAAAAACAATTCTAGTTTGCTTTCAAGAAGAATTGAGCATACTTTTTCAAAATTTTTTAGAGAACTAAGTGTTTCTTAATTTCAAATTTGCTAAAATTGTATGCATATATATATATATATATATATATATATATATATATATATATATACATTTAATATGTTTCCCTTGTATATATTTTAAATTCTGATCATGATCTTGCCTAAGTGTTTTGAAGCCAACAATTTTTCATTATTCATCAACATTTACCTTCGTTATAGGAACAACAATATTTTAAGCAGAACTTAAAATACTTTAAAAAAATTTCTTATAAAAATTAAATATTTCTATTTTTAAATTTACAAATATTGTAGACAAAAAGTTCTATTATTTTAATTTGTTTTTTTTTATTTTATTTTTAAAATTAAATTCTGGTCTTGATTTTGCTTAAGTGTCTTGAAATCAACATTTCACCATTACTATCAGTATTACCCTACAGCCTCAAATTTTATTGCTGCAGGTCTCTGAATATAAGTTGATAAATCTGTGCATAAACCAAGATTCCACTGTTTCTTGCATGTCAGAATTTAAGATTTATATATGCCAATTTAAAACAAACGAAAAAAACTTTAATTTACAAATATGTGACTATGAGAACTAAAATATTGCAAAAATGAGTGCATTATTTTCTGTCAAGTCAAGTCTTTATAAAATAAAATAGTTGGCACCAATGGTTTTAACTTTTGAACTCTACAATTCTACTCATTCAATTGCTATCCAATTTATATGATGTTTCATCTATGCTGATTCTAGTATCTGGGCAATTTTATTTTTTCTTTGGATGTTGAGTGGGAAGAGAAATTCTTATGTGAAAAATTTCAAATTAAAGATGATTATGTTTGCTGAAATTCTAACAATAGAGTGTCTGCCTCTGTATTTCTTCAAAATCTGCCATCTGATCCAACAATAATAAACATTTTCGAAAATAAAACTACTAGATTTGTTAGAGAAATGACTCATTTTATTTTAAAAATTTTTTCTTAAACTTTTGAATTATAAACTATAATAACAAAAATGGTATGTTTGGTATTTGGTAATTTATCATTTATACTCGGCTAATGATACCCTTCTTTATTTTGAAATTAACAGATTCACATATAAGCTGGCCCTAATATTTTAACTTTAGAAAACATTTTAAAATTTGTCATCTTAATACAGAAATATATGATATATATGTGTAGCTTGAATAGATGCTTATAGATAAAAAATTCTGAATTATTCTTGACTTTGTCTTAAATATCATAAAAAAAAGGAGAATAACATAAATAAAAGGTATGTGAAGATTTTTTTTGTGAATATAATTAAGTCAACCTTTTGAAAACTGTGTGTTGTTATCTTATACTATAATACGAGGAATGGTTGTCAAGTCGAAAATCGCCCCAGAATTAATAAACTCCGGTAAACTTAGGGGTCTGGGGTTTTTGGCCACGAGGAATCGATTGGCGCCGGTTTTGAAGCGCTACGGTTGAGCAGTTCGGAGTTACAGATAGGATGTTTTCAAACTTTATTAGTTCGCCATAATGGTTTCTTAAATTTTCAAGTGGTAACGTGCTGCCATCTATAGCCAATATGCCATCTATATCAATATTCATATATATATTTTTTTTTCATTTCATGCAGACACGTGATGAAAATTGCATTTTTATATGTTTAATGCGCAATAATAATTTATTTATTTTATTTGAGTTTTTGTCAATCTGATGGCAACATATTAATAAGATAATTTTTTCCCTTTTACTCGTAACGCATGCTTGGAGCTTAAGTTTTAATTTTATCTTATACTATAATACGAGGAATGGTTGCCAAGTCGAAAATCGCCCCACATTTCCGACATTTCAACATTCATCAGAAAAAAATAAGGATAACTTTGATATTTTTTCTAAATTTTCTTTCAAAAAAGTACGATTCTAATTCCACTGCATTTTATTAAGGGAAATTTTCACAATTGAAAATTTAAATATTTGAGTTAGCTTCGATACCTGTTTTCTCCGAGCGGAGCTCGGTCACCCGCTGGTGTAATTTAATTTAAAGTTTTGTTAAAGCTATGTTTGATGTATTTCCACATAATAAACTTATTGTTTTATATTTCAGTGCCAATATTTTGTTGGATAGGAATTATATTCCAAAAATAGGAGATTTTGGTCTTGTTCGTATTGGGGGTAGCAGCACAACTTCAACTATGGCCATCACTGAGAATGTGTATGGAACATCTGTTTACATGGCTAGAGAAGCTTTTTGTGGTGATGTTTCAGTTAAATTAGACACATTTAGTTTTGGAGTGGTTTTACTAGAGATATTGACTGGTCTTCCTCCATATGATACCAGAAGGGAAGATAGAGATTTAGTGAGTATACTTATTTTTCTTTTAACACTTATCCTTCATGGTAAAAAAATACCTGAAACTTGAAATTTTGTGGTTGTAAATCAGTAACATATTTGTTTCCAACGAAATATGATACTGTACCATATAATTAAGAATGTTCAAGAGTAAGTCAAATGAAAGTGAACCAATGTGAGTATATGACAAACTGAGTACTTTATTTAAAAAGTAGTCTCTATGAACATTGAAAATTTTGTTCCATCGACAAACAAGCTGCATGATTCCCATCTCATAAAAAAACTCCTTGGGCAGCTGATTCAAATAGTCTTCATGGCATTGTCCAACATGAATGTGGTACCTTTGATGTTTTTTCAGTTTCCCGAAAATGTGAAAGTTGCATGGTGACAAATCTGGTCTGTATGGAGGATGTTGCAATGTTCCCACTGAACTTTGTCAGTTTTGTCTTAAACACGTCAGTGACATGTGTAGGGGTATTGTTCTGCAACAAGATGATGTGCTTCTCTGAACTGTTTGCTCCAACACTTTACTTTGTCCAATGAGATGCAATGTTCACCATACAAGGCGGCCATACGGTGATTAATGTCTTGTTGGGAAACACTTTAATTAATTTCTTGATGGGAAGCCTACCCACACCATGCTGCTCCTCTTTTGGAGTGTCCATTATATCACGCTGCCGTCTCCAACCCAGTTTATGAGCACCTTAAAGAGCTTTAACCTCACATTTTCATGTCAGTTTTGTAAATGAGGGATGTCTCTGTGTTATGGGCATGTGTCACAGATGAGGAACCAAACCATTCTGGGTTGGCTCACTTTCATTTGAATCGCCCATGTACATTAGATTTTTAGCTTGAAATTTATTATATTTTTCCTAATTAGATAACTCATATGGAAGGCTGTGATGATATATTGACAATGCTTGATCAAAGAGTCATATGGAACGCACAAAATGCTGTAGCCCTATATAAAATTGCCAAGCAATGCTTGATATCAACAAAGAAACAAAGGCCTACTATATTTGAGGTATGATATTTTTAAAGTAGTATTGATTTTTTTCCAAATTTAGTTTTTATTTCATAATTAGGCATTAATGCTTTCTGTTTTTTTTCTAGCATTTATAAAATTTCATTCATTTTACAGTTTTCATTTTATTTTTAAAAATTCATAAAGTTATAAAAATGTAATTTTTATAACCGTGATATGTATTTAAGCTATTAATGATATAAATTTTTATTATGAATGATATATCTCAATATTTTAATTATAGACCACTTTAATTCTTTAAGAATGTATCTGATCATATTGTATTTTATGTATGTCTAATACGTTTGCATTTAAATGTGTTCTTGATCTTAAATTATTCATAAAATAGTAGGTTTACATTTTTAATAGAATTTGCATGCAAACTTTAGGGTGGAAAGGAGAAAGCTACATGGATTGTTACTGTGTTATATTAATTCTTAAAAATTGTAAGATATTCAATCTCCATTCATATGCTATGTGTTATCAACTAGCAATACCCGCATGGTGTTGCCCAAGGCATAGCATCCAAGAAGAAAAATTAGCTCCAAACTTAAGGTCTAGCCTCCACCCTATATAACATGGGCATGTTAAGCAATGCTAAACAAAAATAAAAATATATTTAGAAATTATCAAAAACAGCTACAAAACAATTTTTTATACCACACATGCAAAATTATTTATATTATTAAAAAGATAAAAATATGATATGCCCGTGGACAAAACAGGCAATCATTTCGCTCCTTGGGAGATTTATTCTGTTACCGCAATTCAGTTGCAGTGCGATTTAAAGAAAGACGGCGATTTCGCTCATTAAAAGACTCTCCTTTCCTTAGTGTGAACATTATTTATCTCATATTCACTAACCAAATGTTTCTTCCCTCTTCTGGCTAAGGTTGAATTTAATTTTTCCATTGATATAATGAGTTTTGAATTGCTATTTAAAATCAAATGTAAAGAAAGAAATGTATCATGTATTCTTACCGCAGCTCTTGCTATTTGCACATGCATAGTTTGAGATTTGTGTGCATGTGTGGATAAGTGCAAATTTAAAATCGCAGTTATAAAACTCATTATATATGACTTTAATGTACTAAAACCTTCCAGAACCTAAAATGTTCTACAAAAAGGTATAAATATCTCCAATACCCATTAACTATTTCTCGAATTTTTCTGGTTCAACAGATGCTTACAGGAGCCTTCAGTTTATATTAAGCATAGACAATCTTTAATCACTACTGTTATAGTTTTTTTAGTAATGAATATTTAATCTTACTGTGTTGAAATTTCTATACTTTAAAAGGTGGCTTTAATTGTCATCTGCAAGTCATTCTATAATTCATTTATGAATTTCTTACTTTCTTTTTATAATTTTTTAATATATTTTTTGTTCTTTTGGTATGAGATTTAAAGCAATTTTTTCACAAAGAACTGCATTTACAATAAAACAGTATACTGAGAGATAAATTTAAAATGTAAGCAGTGAGGGAAAAATATGTGATTGTTAAAAACAAAAGATTTGAAAATCTTAAAAATTATTCAATGATTTTTTTTTACAAATTGCTTAAAATCATGAATTTTATTGTAATAAAGAGAAGTAATTCACTAAATTATTGTAAAAAAATTTATTATATTTCAATGCTACATTTTACTCCATTTACTGTATAATGTTTCAGAAATTTCTATCTTTCACGTATAAAAATTTATAAATATACATTGTAATGTAATCTATGTTTTTTTTTCTCTTACAGATATTGCCAGATCTGCACAAATGTTGTTGTGAACACAGTACCTTTGTGGAATGGGTTTGATCTCTTTTCACTATAACATATGTCAAATAAAAGCAACCGCACAAGAAATATAAACATTTTTGCATTTGAACAAAGTTTATAAGTGTTGTTTTAAAGAAGCAATTTCAGATGTAAATTTATTTTTTTTTACATATTTGGGAACATATATAAAATTGTTGTGGCATTTGGATTAATATTTAAAAATTGTTATAAATTTAAATTTTACTTCGTTTGTGAAAGTATTGTATTGCCTACATTATATATATATATATATATATATATATATATATATATATATATATATATATATATATATATATATATATATATTTGTTAATGAAAGTTTTTCCATTTTAAACTTGCATTTTTGTGACTTTATAAATGTTTAATCTTAAAACTAGTCTTATTGTTGAGTTTTTTTGTGGAAGCATTTTTAAATATAGCATATATATATTTATATAATAATAATAATAATAACAATAGTGTACACAATCAAAATAGAATTTATTCATATTTATCATGTAAACCGTTATAATGGCTTTACATATCTTTCAGATTTCATATACTGAATTAATATATTTTAATGTAAATCATTTCTGGAAATTATTGTAATTAAATATATTTTGATAATAAAGATATTTTTGTGTAGAACTTATTATTATTTGATTGCTTTGTCATTAAATAATGTGGTATTTAATAATCAATAGTGATAGCACTTTGCATTTCCAATGCACAGGTACAAGGTTCGATCCTCGGACTGGGCAAGGTTGATTCAGCCTTTCATCCCTTTAATGGATCTATTAACTGAGAACCAAATATTCTTGGGAACTAAATACTTGTGGTTCGGCTGACCGCCCAACTGGGACTTACGTCTTGCTTTCAAAGGGCCCTTGGTCAAGAAAGCAGATAGAGGCACTGTAAGCTTTTGGTTACATGGACTGATGTGTAATTGAGTTTAGTTTATTTAATTACAATATTATTAATACATAAGGCTAATATAAATTTATTATGGTGCAGTTTAGCCAAAAAAAGTAGCTCTAATATCTCTGAATAAAAAACTCAGTTGATCTATGTTAAATTGGTATTTATAATTCCTTTTAATGTAGGAGTGAGTTAATAGAGAAAAAAAAACTTAAAGTGTAACTCTGCTTATTGAGCGTATCATTTATTACTGAATTTTACTTGTGTTGCAAAACATTCATTTAATATAACTGTTTTTTTTGTTGCTTCTTCTACTTTCCATTGGGAATCCATTTAAAATAAGACAATACATTCCATTCCAAAAAAAATAATTCCATTTTTCTATGCTACTTAATTTTATGACCAGTAAATTCAGCATTACTGCCTCTTTAGCGTGATATAGAATGATAATACCTTATTAGTGTTCTGAATATATGATACAATATACTATCAAAGGGTATAATTGCTTGTTAGACTGAATTTTAGCATGCATGTGTGAGTAATAACTCGTGAATGCATTAAATTATATATGCAATAACTTATGGTTATGTGATCATAAGGCCATAACTAATCCAATGCCAAATTTTCGTTTCAATTTGTGGCACAAAATTGTTCAAAATATATACTTGCATCATTTGTTCTGTAAAATTAGTAGCTTTCCACCAAAAGATCTTTATTGTGTAATTATTTTTTGCTAATTCTATACAAGACAATCACAATCACCAATGTCATAGGTTTTTGTAAGAAGAAGAAGATAAGACCTTTATAGCAGAGAAATTATCAGAAAACAACCTTCCCCTTGTCCTTGGCTTTTAAAATGGTTTAAAATTAATTTGTGATTAATAATGTGTTGGCAACTTGCCCGCGCACGACATGGACGCCCTCTAACGTGGAGTAAGAACGGAAATTGGACAGAGAACTGGAATTGAAAGAAATGGCAGGAAGAATGTAAAACCGCGTGATCTGTTTTGATTTCATCTCGAATAATAGTTGTGTAATGTCAGTAGTCCATGTACATTTATGTTTTAATAATAATTAATTTGAAAGCTTCTGAGTATGTTATTCATTATTTTATTACCGACGCCACCGTATCCCGAGTGGCAGAACTCATAGGGGGTAAGTCCCCCTTTTAAATTTAGTTTTTTTTCATTATTAGAAATATAGCGAAAATTAACATAATGTTTCTGCAAAGTTATTTGGAATTGAATAAACTTAGAAATGCGTAGAAATGATTAGGAATACAACCTTCAAAAAGTATGTAAGCACCAATTGATGATTCATCCTTTTCCCGCTATTTTTGTTTGTTTATCAAGAAAGCAATATATTAGAATGTTCATATATTATTTGTATCAGAAATGCATGTAAGTTATTTTATAGTTTTCCTCTACCAATTAATACGTATGCAGCATGGGTAATGATGCCTGGGACAAAGCATGAATATTTTTGTCTTTTGTGTTGCTGTTGTTGTTGCCTGCTCCCATTGGTCAGCAGTTCTAGACCAGGTCCATGACTGGATGAGGAAAGATTGCAGCTTCTGTTGGTCACAAGGACCAAAGCACCTAGAAATAGGTAGAGGACCGACTTATCTGTATCACACCCATTCGCTTGCACCCTTTTTACAGGGGGGCACATTCACACATCTCACAGATAGCTTACAGAAGAGCAACCATGCCCTAACCGGAACTTGAACCTGGGACCCCCTGAACAGTAGGAAGACGTGTTACCTATGTGCCAGAAAGCTGGCTTGTCTTGTGTACCTGAGCATGGTATTAATTTAAATGATTTTTTTTCTAGAAAACATTTTTTGTGTGTGTATGTTTTATGAGGATAAATTGTACAATCTTTCTATCCATATTTCCAAACTAAAAATTTATATCTATAGTAATAGTAAAGATGAATGTATGTGTGCATGTCTAATTGTGTTTAAGGTTTACATCTGAGCATGTTAATTACAACTATTAGTTTAGAGGTAGAAAAAATGCACTTCGGTTAGGTTTTTTTTTGTTGAAATTTTAGCTAGAGTTTTAATTAATTAATAAGTTAAATTAAACTAAATTAAATTGTGATGTTTTTGCACAATAATTTCTGAGAGTATTATTGCAAATAAGTAGAGAAATAAATGTTACACCATTTCAATATTAAAAAATATATATATCTTTTTCATGTTATCAATAGAATTACAATGTGAATGTTTACTGCGCTTTGGTATTTTTTAAAGTTATGTTTAAGTTGTTATATATTTTAAAGTGTATATATATATGCAAACACTTTAAAATATATAACAAGGTAAAACACACACACACACACACACACACACACCTTTTCCCAATAAAATTTTTATTGCCATGAAGTGCAAACTGGTTTCATTGTTTGAACTATTTGATTATCATCACTTTTTTTTCATTGTTGAAGGAATGTTCTATTTAATATCTTTGTAGTTTACAAGAATTTAATCAGAAGGAGGGGTTTATCCAAATCTTTAGTTTGTGCTCTCTAATAAAGATATACTAGAGAAGGCCTTGCTCGCACACAACAATCATGAAATATTAACTTTTAGAGTAAATTTAGCATTTTTACTGATGTCACACATTGACACAAATCTGCTTTCGTAATCACAAAATGTCATAAAATTTGGTACATTTTAATCATTGCATTTTTGAGTTGCCTCTTATACATACTTGTTAAAGTAGATTGACAAATAGCTGATCCCTCGATGGATTTTGTTCAAAATTTGTTGATGTCTACACCATAGATGCAGGGCCTGATGGGGCAATTGCCCCTTGCCCCCATTTAAGTGGGGGACCATAAATCGAATAGAAGTTTTATCTTACGTTTCTTTCTTTAATGATTGTTCTTTATTTCTAAAGTAGAGGGGGCCCAAAAGAAGTTTCTGCCCTGGGCCCCAACTATGCTAAATCGGTGTACTGATATGTGTGAAAGAAAAAATCAAAAGGCAATCAATTCTTTGACACATTTGCTTCAAAAATTATTAAGAACCTGCATTTTAGATGCTAAATCTATGTACCAAATTTTTATCTAGCTCTTTTCGTTTTGTGGTTATCATATTGTGGTGATTGCTATATAAGCCAATTAATATCCAACAAGCTGAAGGGTCCCTTTTGCTTGATACTCGGCTACTAACCATAAGTTTGGGAGTTCGGGCCTACCACAATCCATACATATCCCAAAATAGTGACCCGGCGACCGACCTTGGACAAACGCAACCTTCGCAATTAGCTTCGTTCAACTGTCGTGGCGCCCTCTATCGGTGACTTAAAGCTCTAGACGCGCATTAGATACCATAATTACTAACTTCACCACCACTTCACATAAGTATCGTTCGCGAACTCACTGGGGGGATACTCTGTGGTGATTGCTATGTAAGCCAATTAATATCCTTCAAGCTGAAGGTTCCCTTTTGCTTGATCGGTATGATACTCGGCTACTAACCATAAGATTGGGAGTCCGGGCCTACCGCAATCCACACACATCCCAAAATATTCTTATGTTCGAACAACTGAATAGACAGACTTCCTGTGAACAGAGTTTTCCCAAAATTTGATAGAAATTTACAAATTCTCTATAAAGACCGTATACCAAATTTCATCCATCTAGTTGAAAGAGTTTTCGAGTTATTTTTATCATGGATAGACAAACGGATACCTACCAAAAAAAATATTTTTCGAACTCGGGGAACTCTAAGATGCAGAGATTCGTCAAAATCTTTGTATTGGGTATACGAGAAGGTAAAAAATGAATTTACAGTGTCATTGAATTTAGAAGATAGATTAATAGGATATTTACATTTTTAATAGCGCCAGATGTCATGGTTCATGAACAAAAAGCAACAAACATACAAAGTACAAAGCAGGGCTCAGAGTACTTATAAGATAAAATTAAAATAGCATTACTTTATTGTCTTATAAGTTTGCGGAATCATGGATATGAAATTATATCTACACGATTTGAAGAAAATTAAAAATAAACAATATTTCCAACGAACCAGTTGGTCGCTAGAGGCGGACTGTTTTAAATAAAAAGAAAGGTTCACTCTGTTGTACCTATAAATGAGCGAGTTACGAAATCTGTGTCTTACTAATAAAAACGCTTGAATTTAGACTACTCGAGCGATCCAGAATTTCCTCAAGATTCCTGGCTAAGATTATGAAAATGTCAATTTTTCTTAAATAGCAAAAGCCGGATTGTCATGATACGGACAGATTTGATCGCACAAGGTAGAAATGCCTTTTCTCTCTCTTTTCAATTCCTACTATTAGCACACATTCTCCCTACATATATTTATATCTTGTTAAAACTTTTAATCATTAATAAAATACTTTTTATTCATCCGCTCAAGTTCAAGTAAATTTTTAAAAACTTGTAGTGGATGTCACTTGATGTCAATACATTTTTTTCAAATATTAATTCATTAATTTTTTATTAATTATTTGAAAACTAACTTTCTTGCCAAACTTCTTTATTTCCTTCTTGCCAAATAAGTATTGAATTCAATTTGTTTTTTTCCCCACACCAATGAGATTAGGCTTAACATGTTTTCGGCCGATTATTTCAAACGATTCTGTTTGTTTTATTAATCTGTGATGCATTTAAATTCAAACATTGTAAATGAATCGATTTTTCGGGTTCATTTTGGTGTACTTTCGAATTAAAATAATACCGAATAAAGAAAATTAAAAATTTCTATGTATTGCATTATCCCAAAGGGAGTAGGAATTTCGCGCGTTTTGCGTTGCCTCAATTAGCGTTGAAAATTCAACGCTTGCATAATTTTTTGATCAATTATTTATAGTAAGGGTAATTATCAGACGGGGATAACCTGGTTGGTAGGGCGTTCAATTCGCATCCGTTGTGTTACGAGTTCGAACCTGCCAACCGAAGATTCTCCTTGTGTTGTAAACGTTAAATCTGCCGTTGTCACAATGTTCTCAATGTGGAGAGTAATACCACTGGGTGTACTGGTTCAGAGGCGATCGTTCTTAAATTACGATCTGTGGATGAATGAGCGAAATGCATGGATGAAAGCATCCAGTAAAAAGAGGTTGTGACATATGTTAGCTAGAAGTCAGACTTTTACCGTCGGGTGCTCGGGGGTCATACCCTCAAAAACTACTGCAAACCCCCTACCATTGTAAAGAGGAACACGAGAACAACGACAAAAATTGTGATTATTTAATAAAAAGTATCTGAAATGAAAGTCTTCTTTGTTGACCTCGGTAGAAATTAACTTAATTTTTTTTAAATATTACTTCTCATATTGTTACAACTCACCGGGTCTGTTTGTAGTGAGTGTATGACGTGAAGAGAATTAGCAAGCCTCGGTAGAAAAAACAACGACGTTTATTTGATACGAAGACTAACATAAAGACGACGAATACACAGACAACAAATATGTGCAGCCGAGACGAACACACAGCACCACACTACAACAGAAATCCACTAGTAGAAATCGACTACAATACATAAAGCGGCCGGACAGAATCTAGCAGGAAATGGGGAGAGGGAGTCCTCGGAGTTTCGCTCTACGGTCTCTCCAAACGGCTTAACTTCTCACTGTCCCCCCGCTTTAGCTGCCGACTCACTACCACACATTGAGTACTCCACATACGATACGACACTGCTTCCACAGTAGACAGCAGAACACGGCACACAGCAGTTCAGAACTTATTTAAGTTCCACATAAAGCTGGCACTCCGATGTTGTTTCGCTATCCTCTCAAAGACTCGTTACTTGTCTTGTACTCCAATTCCGATTTTTGTGCAATTCACCATGCAGCGTATCAGTTGAGTTGACGGGATTCCCAACCCCGGCAGAGGCTTATGCTTGTTAATGAAAAACTGCAAAAGGCCTAGAGGTCCTTACATTGCCATTGTACTCTGCGATGTGTTCTGGAACTAAAGTGAGGCTCTTGGGCCTATTTAAGCACTATTAGCCAAGTAGTAGGAGGGAATAAAGTGGCAAGTGTCAGGACTCATTGTGATTGGCTGCTTAGCGATGTTGAGTTCGTGGGTATGATACATTTAGAAATACATTAGATACTTAGAGAAATTATCGCGTGAGAGGTTTAGAGTTAATTTAATGAATATTGACAGTTATAAGAAGTATTAAATTTGACTAGGAGTCTTTTTTATCTTGTTATTGAGAGGATTAAAATTGGATAGTTCTGGGTCTTCTGAATTTAGTATTAGGATTGTACTTTGATATATTCTTGACTGCTTCATTTTTGTTTTTGTCCATATTTTCAATAAGGTTCACTTCTAGTTTTGTGATGAATTTTTTTGGTTAAAAGAT
Organism: Argiope argentata; assembly: GCA_026289955.1. Classification (NCBI taxonomy): domain Eukaryota; kingdom Metazoa; phylum Arthropoda; class Arachnida; order Araneae; family Araneidae; genus Argiope; species Argiope argentata. The sequence continues at coordinate 1,994,460 of JAOUZG010000678.1, read as the reverse complement.
AGTTAAGAACTTTGTACATATTTGTATTAGGCATATACCAGTGCTAATTACATATTTTTCTAAATATTTTGCTTTGTTGTTGCTCTTAAATTCTTAGGTTCGTCTTGGCAGCATATTTCTACATCAGGCAAGCATATGTTAGTACTGGACCCGAATAGGCCACGTAGATAAGAATTTTGTCTTGCCTCGCCATTTTGGAATCTCGAGAGATTATGGAGAATAATTTACGAATTACACCTCAAACATTTTTAGTAGTATATATAAAGTGGGGTTTCCATGTTAATTTTCAGTTTAGTATTAATCTTACATATTTGCATTCCTTAGACCACGGGATAATTTGACTTTCAATTTTAAGGGGGACTCACCCTGCAGTTTGAGGGTGACGACCTTTCATAATCGCAAGGAGGTGGGCAGAGAACTTTCTTGGCCAATCAGGGCGTATCTGAGTTTCTGTTAGACGGATTGTTGAAATTCTCAAAGTTTCCAGCAATATCAATTTTGTGAACAAATTCGTATCCAAATAGTTACCAGGTTTGTTTTCAAGCTCTGAGATCACTGACGTCGCACTCGCTCAGCACGCAACAAGGCTGATCACAAAACGGTCGTTCTTAAGATGACACTATTACAGGTTTGTAACAATATACAAAGTATAGAGAAAATATTGTTATCGTCAAAAAAAATCAATATTTTGATCATCTTCAGGATTTTATACCTCCTTAAGTTCAAAAAATACATTTTTTGTAAACACGACTCCGTCTGTTACAAAGATAACTATGTGGTCTTTATACTAAATTTGTAAATTTCAATCATAATTTTAGCAAAACCCAGGGCCCAACTATGCCTAGTTAGAGCTGTGGGGCAAAAACTTCTTTTACTTCCCATTACCTCAGTACTTTGGTTATGAAGAACATTCATTAAAAAAGGAAACTTAAAATGAAACTTCTATTCGATTTGGGGCCCCTAGTTATGTGGGGTCCCGGGGCAACTGCCTTGTATGCCCCTGCCTTAGTCAGGCCCTGGCAAAACCCACTCAGAGGAAATCTATCCGGCTATTCGATTATAAATTAATTCGATAATTACATAACGAAGAGAGCTAGATGGATAAAATTCAGCAAAACATATTTAACATTAACAAAGAGACCCTTATCAAATTTTGAGCGAATCGAAATAACCCTAGTCAGTTTTTACCTTCAGAAATTTTTTAATCTGATAGCTTGAAAATGCAGCGACTTAAATGTATAAAATTTGGCATGTGATTTTTTTTACTAAAATTACAGCCACCTATTCAATTTTGTTTTCTATAGGATATGAAAAAATGCAGCTGAAACACAAATTCAGTTTTTGCAGACGATTAACTGCATACAAGGGATTAATTGAAAAAAAAAATCGCCAAGGATCACGCCATATATTCAATAAAAATTCTAAATTCTCACCAAAATTTAATATTCCTTAATTGTCGTACATGAATGCAATACAAGGTGTTTCGTGCCTTAATCAGAGTCCGTAGCTCTCAGCGGTGGATAGGAATAACAACTTCGTATTATTGCGTGTATGTTTTGGGAGGCCATTCCTCCTGGTTTATTTAAAAATTGAAATTCCAAGAATATTTCGCTGAAAATCATTCTTTACGTCCAAAGGACAGTATAAAATTTGAGCTTCATATTTTTTGAAGCATATTTACTGACCGAAATAAATACAAAAACTTTATTATTTATGTCATTTAAATCCTTTTGAAATGAAAACTAAAATTTGAATTTTTTTGGCACATCAGTGAAATTTTTATTGAACAATTTTTTGAGATATAGCAAAAATTATAAAAATTATTCTATAGCGCAGTTTAGACTTCTATGCAAATACTACTCGATTTTCTGTACTCATATTCTTTTTAATGCTTGGTTTAAATTTAAAAAAAAAAGCTTTTACATAAATTGAAGTTCAATAAAAGATAATACAATAATATTTTTAATAAATCTGTTTGATTTAAATTTTAAATTTTATAGAATCTTACAGAAGATTAAAGATACATGTAACAATGGGTGAAAGAGCTGGCGTCATGGCGCAGGGGTAGCGCGTCTTCCTCCTTATCTGGGAGTCCCGGTTTCGAGTCTTGGTTCATGCAGAGTTTTCCTTCTGTGTTCTATCTGTAAGGTGAGTGAATGTGCCCCCCCTGCCTGTAAAAAGGGACCATGCAAGCGAATGTGATGAGTAGTTAAATCGTACTCTTGGCCTTAGATGGCTCTACTTCAAAACACGAGACGCTCGCTTCGGCTTAAAATTGCCGATAGGCATCAGTGAGCTTGTCCATATTGAGTACCATTAGAAACAACAACTGCAACAAAAGGTATAGAAGAGCTTACATTTTCCAAAGTAATAGTAATTATATGACTATTTAAATTTGCAGTTTAAGAATATTTTGCTGTAGGAATAATTAAGAAACCAATATGGAATATTTATTGAGTTTTTTTACCTGCGAATAATCCCAACGAACTCCCAGTGGTTTGCATTTTAATAGGTTATCAATCTTTAAAAAATATATATAACAATTAATGTAGTTTCCTTTTTATTTTGTATTGCAATAGTAATTGTCATTATTCGTAATTATTGTATGCATTTCAAATATTTTTTTTTACTAGCGGCACTTTTTGGCCTTTTATTCTTCACATAGTGTTTTTTTTTACCAACCCATCAAGCGTCGGCTGTCTAGCGTACAGAAAGAAGAAATATAGTTAATGACACCTTTTTTTTTAAAAAAAAAAATGCCTTCTAACAGATTAAATGACGGCTTCCTGATACAGAGATAGCGTGCCTTCTTCGTGATTTGAGCGTCCCGGGTTCGAGTCCCGGATAGGGTATGGTTATTATTCTGTATACTATCTGCGAGATGTGTGAATGTGCTCCCCTATAAAAAGGGGCTGTACAAGCAAATATGTGCGTGCCATCCTCATATGAGCTAGAAGTCAGACTTCTGTCCTCAGGTGCTCAGGGGTCTGAGGAAGCTACTGCACCTCCTATTTCCGTTGTAAAGCGAACACAAGATCATCAACATCAACAACGGATTAAATTTAACTACCAACTCTCAGATGGGCAGGTTCGGCTGCTTGTATATTTCAAAGACAGTTTGAAGTACATACACACAAAAAAAAGCAAATGTAATGATCATTACCCATTTTGACGATTTGAGAGTAATGTTGCGGAGTGTTTTAACTCAAGGTTCTTAACCTCCGGGCATAACAGATGATTAAAAATATTATCTATTTGGACTTTTTTGCTTTTCTTTGAAAAGAGATATTAAATATGTGCAGAGATATTAAATATGTGAAGTATTTTGAAGCTTCATTCAATATAACTGTCTGAAACTGAAACGATCAGTAAACTGTTGTTTAGAGACATTTATATCTAGTTTCGAAGTAACTGAGCATATTTTGGACCGAACATAATTTTGAACAATGGCCTGATACCCATGTTGACATCTGATTCCATATTCTTCTCCAAAAGCTTCAACGTCACAATAATAGGCTAAAATAAACCCTCGCCATTTGCCACAAGAACTGCTTACATGGCGTTTCTTCAACGGAATTGGATTTCGAGTCTAGATTTCTCCAGTTATATCCCGAGATACTCCTATTAGGTTATCTCTCAGTAGGTTTACTTAATTTAAAATAATCTTTGTTTTTTATCAGCTACATCATATTGTTACAAATCTGTAAAGTTTCTTCCCAGCGCGGTCAGTTGAATGACTGGAAAGACCATTTTACGATCAGCCCGTTGGATGTCGATCAATGATCTCAGAACTTGGCGACGCATTTGGCGACTAAATAGATATTGCTAGAAACTTCGAGAATTTTAGTTATCCAGCCAATGAGAACTGTGATACGCCCATAACCTTCTCTGCCTACCTCCAGGGAAATATCAAACGCCGGCAGATGAAATGGAATGACGCTACAATGAAACGGAATCGTAGTTGGAAGTGGAATTGAACCAAAATTGGAATTGGAGCAGTGAAACGATTCGTCAAGGGGATAATGAAGAAAAAGTGGAATAATCCGACGAAGAAATAGCATGTTGTGGAACCCAAGCTATTGCTGAATTAGGCTGTCTGCCGAGTCCAGTTGTTTATTGTGGAAGTGACATCGAGTCCTGTGTGGAGTAACTAGTCGTTTAGTAATGTGCCGGCAGCTGGATACAGTTAAAGCAAGGGGACATTGGAGAATTTCGGCCGTTTGGAGAGATCGTAGAGTGAAACTACGAAGATTCCCTCGCCTGCTGAATTCTGTCTGGCCGCTTTGTGTGCTGTGACAGTTATTACTATTGTTTAAGACTTGTAAGCTACTGTTGGTTATAGTATGCTGCTATGTTTTGGCTGTCTTCGTCTCAGCTGTGTATTTGTCGTCTTCGTGTTAATGAAAGTCGTCGTCTCTCATTAAAGGACTGTTCATTTCATAGACCAACAAGGATCCTCAACGGAAGAGAAAATCCATAATAATATTTATATTTCTTGTATCAGCAGGAGTATACTTCCCATAACTTCTTGCTTATTTTCTAATAGATTTAATATACCAGAGAACGCCTTGAGAGGCATTGGAGTACAAGAGTTACGAAATATTAACCTTTGACTTGAATTTGGCATTTTTACTGAATCTGTGGCGTCATTTTTGGCGAGTAGTTTGGCGATTAAACTGTGGCATGCGTTGATAACCCCCTAAAAAAATCAAATCTGTGCTTTGGATGAGTTTTTCATGACTGATTGAAACCAAAATTTGTCACAAAGTCTCATATTAAATTTAATATATTTAATTATTTAAGTTTAGTATTTATCGCAATTATATGTTTCTGAAAGTACAAACCAATAGATGATCAACTCCTTATTGGATTTGGTTCAGAATGCAATAGATGTTTCCACTATAGGAGTTAAATGTGTGTACCAAATTTTATCCATCTAGTTCTCATAGTTTTGTAGTTTTCGTATTAACTTATATTCGAATAGCTGGACAGACGGACATCCTCTGAACAGATTTTGCTCAAAATTTGATAAAAATCTGCAAATTTGGGGTAATGGCTGTATACCAAATTTCATTTGTTTGGCTGAAAGTGTTTTTGATTTATCTTTGTCACAAGGCGGAGACAGACAGGCGGAAATTTTTAGAATATATATTTTTTGGAACTGCGGGGGGAGGGGAGGAGATTCTAAAATGCGGAGTTTTATAAAAATCTGGAGTTCGAATTTTTTGATGATTATTAGACTTTCTCTATATTGTGTATACGAGAAAGTAAGAATGAAAAACATTGAATTTCACTTCTGTAAATTCAATTTATTATTATATCAAAGTTAGGAAAAAGACCCCATTGTTCTAACTAAAGGAAATTCTATTTTAATACTGAACGTATGCTTTGCCGTTGTAGTAGAAAACTAGAAATATGGAAATTTGAAGGTGAAATCACTATTGGCTATACAGTTAAAGGTAATTTTATATTTCTTCAATTTTCATGGGTTGGCATTATAATTGATATCAATGTCGTTCTGTCAAACAATTATTAGTATGCAAGCGTTTAATAATTGTGAATAATTATTTATCATAATTAAATTAACTATTAAATATTTAATTAACCTTAATTAAATATAATTTTAATGATAGTATGTTATTAGAATCTCAATAAGCAACTGTTTTTCTTGACCCTTCGTCAACGATGCATTATCCATCAAGCTTTGAGACTTTAATTTATAATTTCATATGAACCCGGCAGGACGGACACCGGAAAACGTAACACGAGAACGGGCATGGGGTGTCAGCACACCCCAAACATATTAAACAGCATAAATACAAAAAAAAATAATTTTAATTGCTAAGGAAATTTATGATAATTACACTTTTTTGCAAGAAAAAGGATGTTAAATTGTCGTAATTTTCAAAATTATTAATGAATAAATTAAAAGCGTTCACTGTTTTTATCCCAGAATAATGGAACTTTCCCCCTATAACACTTAATGATTTTTCTTTACAATTTAATATCCTTGTTTCCTTGACACAAATAGAATCTTCCATGACTCAGCTTTCTTTATACCTTTTCCGATAAAAAAAAAGTTAGTGTTGTCACAAACTTCCCCTGAAGAATCGCATTCTTCTTCTAATTCAGACTGGCGATCACTGAATATGTTATCATTATCGGAATCGTTTAATTCTTCTTCGATGTTCTTTTCATCTGACGAAATCTCCTCTGCCTCTTCTGCAGTCTGTTCATTTCTTGCCCATACATCAAACGAGGAAAAGACCGAACAGAACGACTGGAACAAGCCATGATTTCTCACTGAAATATACTGACATGAGCGCTTGCACGGGATGTCCGCACACCCCAAATCGTTCTATAAGGCTAAAATGGAGTCTGAATTTGCCGTTTTCATATTCTATGCATGGAAAGTGACCTTAGAGGTAGGTACTGGTGGACCAGACCACTTCGTTTTATAGAGACAGACAACAGATGAGTATTTTTGGGCGTGGGGTGTCGAAACACCCCGCGCCTGTCCTGCCGGATTAAAAACTTAAATATTGCCTTTTGATTCATATACACTTAAAGTAAAACTTTTTTTAGACGTTCAGAATTCTAAAGATATTGACATGAATTCTATTTTTCATTGCTTATTACAAATCTTATGTAAATAATAATAATCTTTTTTTGTTTGAAGCATTGAAAAATACAAGTTTTTCATTTTGAAATAATGAACTAATATACATTTATCGCAAGAAATATTTTTCGTAAAATACTCATAAATTTTTTGTTTATAAGCAATGTATTTTAAGCTACGGCTGAACAAATTAATTTTTTTTTTTTTACTAAGAAAAAATAATTTCACTTTAAGTATTTGATTAAAAAATGAGAATAATAACTGCAAACGGATCTTGGCATTTTGATGAAGAAGCTACATTTGATTTCAAATTTTTTTCAACATTTGATTTGAATCAATTCATTTCATATAGCCTCCATTCAGGTTCCAACTACGACTTAGCATAATTGGAACTCAGGATGAAAACTTATTTGAGGGGTCTTTTCTGCTTCAGAATTTCAGTGATGAAGTAATATTATTTTTTAAAAAGCTAATTAAAGAGAGAAACGTAAAATAAACTTTCTATTTGATTTGGAATCCTCTCTGATGTGGAAATCCGAAGCAACTGCCCTATATGCCTCTCTTCAGCTACGTTCCGCCTCTTTTCGTGCAACATGTTTTATTCTACTACAAAAGCGTCTTCGAAAGTCAAATTGAATAACAAATTAATATCTATTTCAGTTGTATCGGCCGATTTTTTTTAAATTTTACAATGAGATTTAAATATTGTTCTTTTCAGTATTCTGAGATGACTACTTTTCAACTGTTCTATCTCATTAAGAGGTGAATTGCTGAAAGTTTGAAAATTTGCTCCAGGATGAGCATTCCTACATTCCATGAATTTATCTGTTATGAATTAATAGTTTTTTTTATCTTGTATTTTTACCCTGAAAAATAACTAGTAACGAAACTTGGCCTATTTATATTTAAATCAAATATCATAATTCTGAGTTAAAAAAATCTAAACAGCCCTAGCACACGCGTACATGTTCATCCATACCCTCCATGCACGTAGACACGTATATACCTACCCACACTCATTTTATAATGAATGGAGATAATAGGAAAAAGGAAATAATTCAATTACTCAGCTACGATCACTGGCCCGATTTCCCTAAGTTTAGTTTTGTGGTGAATGTTATATAAGCCAGATAACTTCCTTCGAGCTGAAGGGTCCCTTTTGCTTGATTGGTATATTACTCGGCTACTAACCTTAAGATTCGGAGTCCGGGCTTAGCGCTATACGCTAATCACATCCGGCAATGGTAACCCGGTGACCAACCTTGGATAAACGCAACCTCCGCACATAGCTTCGTTCAACTGTCGTGGTGCCCTCATCGGCAATTCAAAGACCTATATGCGCATTAAATACGACAGTTGTTAACATCACCACCATCACCTCTTATATGTACCGCTCGTCGATCCACCGACTCACATGTGGGAGAGTATGGGGTGAAAGCTATATAAGCCAGATAACTTCCTTCGAACTGAAGGATCTCTTTTGCTTGATTGGTATGTCACTCGGCTACTAACCTTAAGATTCGGAGTTCGGCCCTAGCGCTATCCGCTAATCACAGCCGACAGTTTCATATAATCTCTATGATGATATTCCATATGATCTTCATGAAGATGTTCAGCATGGTGACGGATATTAATATTGACTTATACACGCTGCCCTTCGGGGAAGTACATTATTTCACTACGGATTTCGAAAGAGAAACACATTACCTCGTCAGAGTTCTCCAGGCAGAAGCACTGAACCTGTTTTTAAAAGATTTATTTCATATGAAAGCACATGTCCTTATGTCCTTTAGATGTTTAGGATGATTGAAGGTTGCGGTACGGACCTGCGACGTTTAGGCCTGTAGCCGAGTAATATATCGATCAAGCAAAAGGGACCCTTCAGCTTGAAGGATATTAATTGACATATATAAGACTCACCACAGACGTATCAATGATCATCTGTTAGTCAGCTTCGATAGATATCTACGAATAGCAATTTAGTAGGGAAAAAAAGGGATCTACATATTGGAGTTTACTATCAACCCTGCACTTTTCTATTTTGAAAGATATATAGCAAAATAAAATTTAAATCTTAGGAATTAAGACAGAGCCCCCCATTCTTGGTTCAATTGATTTACGTTTAAGTTAGTTGATGCTTGGATCTATTTATCTCTCGAAAATAGAGGTGGAAGTAGCATACAACTTTGAATGACTCGTATCTAGGAGCCAAGAATTTCATATGAAAAGAAAAAACGCACGACTCTTACTTTAAATATACAATTCATTTATTAGTTGCTATTCGAGGACTTGATCGCAGGAGTTCTTCCTTGCATAGAATGCCCAATGAAGTAAAATTTTTATGATTTTTTATAAGAATGTATGATGATAGAATTGTAGCGCTAGCCTTATAAGCCGGATAACATTTACGATACTGATGTCGACTTTTGTGTTATGGTCATGTTACTCGGCGACAGGTCCTAGCGTCTCGGGTTCGTATCGCCCTTCAATCGCTACAGAATAATGGAGTGCCGAGCAGCATTATGATATAGCTAAATATCGTATATTTTAATATGAAACACAGATTTTAAGAATTAGCACCGCAGTCATTCAGGCTTGGATGATTGGCTCTAAGGTTTAGTTTTGATTTTGGATTTTAATTATATAAATTGTGAGCGAGCATTTCTATAGTCACTTATTGTTGCAAGTAACTTTTTATACTTAAAATCATCAACTTACTATTAAAAATATTGACTAAATGCAATTTTTGAAGAGTTATTTCAAGGAGAATTCTTCCTAACGTTTTAATTTTTATATAAAAAAATAATATTTAACAAGGGATAATGGCCTTTGTCACAAAAAACTCTTCAACTCGTCATCTCAATCCG
>JAOUZG010000678.1:1967096-1979974 GCA_026289955.1 Argiope argentata | reverse complement strand
CTCAATCCGCAATTAGAAAATGAAAACAGATTGCCGGTATATGCGCAATTTCTCATAGCTTTAGAATCCATTTGTGATTTTTCCCTCCAGGGTCGTATTAAAGTGGAAGTTATTCGTGCTGTTTCTGACAGATTTTAGATTTCTTGTGATATTTGTGTTTTAATCTTAGCTAACCCGGCACAAGCCAAGAATTCGTTCGGGAGCATATGCCGGATTATAAACCTCCATCCTTCTTTTCCTCGTAGTTTCACTACTGTTGTCAGTATGATGTCGTTTACAAATCTTACAGGTAAGCAACAGAGTAATAATTTATTTGTTTTCGTCTCAAATCATTTGTAAACAGCTACATTTATTTACTTATATTATTTTTTGACACCTTAATATTCCATTAAAAACGCAAGTCTTTTTTACTACTTTAGCTTTAAACGTTTGGATTAAAAGAGTAGAATCTTCAAGGATCTGTCTCATGTTATGACCAAATGTAGAAATCCCAATATTATTTTGCTATTTATAGAAATATTGCCTTTGATACTATTGTGAGTTTAATTTTAAATGAATAAATGAGGAATAATAAATGAACTATTTGTTGCATTTAAATCCATGTCAAATCTGCTTTCTAAAGCTGATGTGTTAGAAAAGCTTATTCATTGCAAGTCTTGTTTTTATGAAATTGATTTTTAAACCAATAGTACCTGCATTAAAGCACAGTGTGTAGACTTTACTGAAGTAGCTTGGAAAAGTCAGTGTACCTTTTTAAGCGTTTGAAAATCATTAAAAAATATTTAATTGCATCTTAAGTAATCTTTAGATTTTTTTTTGTACTTTGATTTTTTCAATCTTTTTAAGGTATTTCTCAGGTTGTGTTATATAGATGTAAACTTTTAAAATATGTATATTTTATAGTGCTGAAGTTTTGTAAGTACAAATAGCAAAATTGCCTTTAATTTTTCATAATCATTATTTCTTTTTGTTTTTTTTAGAATAATTAAGTCACATTTTTATTATTACTAAAATGGACATTGATTCTGAATAATTTTCTTTTTCAGTAATTAATAAGTAGAGAATTAGTATGATGTTTTCAAAAGGAAATTTGTGAAATTATCTTGTTAACTTTCTTTCTAAATTAAATATTTTAAGGGTGCCAAAAATCTGCGATATCCTACAAACATCACATATTCTCTAAACAAACTTCAAGTTTTGCCTTTCAATTTTTACCCATAAAATCAATATATTCTAGGTAATTATATTTGAGAAATACAAAATGTTTGAAACAATATATTGTGCTAGATTAAATAAAAATTCTACTTTATTTATACATGGAATATCTCTTGTGCTGCATATGTGTGTGTGATAAACTAGATTCTCAGCATTAAAAGAAAATCTTTTTTTTAACCTTTAAATTTAAACTCGGCAGCTCTTTTATTTCAATTTTTGGGTCCTGTGAGTTTTAGGCTTTTCTTATACCTCTCAGGGACTAATTACTGTAACTTTTATAACATGATCAGTTGCATGAATATCATGAGTCTCAAAGAAATGTTGAATTTGGAGTTTTCTTTTAAATTTCGTTAACATTTAAATAGCTAAAAAATTATTTTCTGTTATCTGTTTTTGTCTTTGATATTTCTGTTATGAGCTCAGTTTTCAGGTTCTAAATCATAGTTAACAAAGTGTATTGAAAATTGTCATTAATATTATAAGTAGAATTTCTTAAAAAAATTAAAAGTATGTGATGCAACTAAAAATTCTTTCCATTTTATTCATCTTTCCTTCTCTCTTTTTATATGTATATAAACATATTTTAGCAGTACCCTGGCTTAATAGAAGAGACTTGAAATTTAAACTTTGATTTAAAATTAATTAAATTAACTAATGATTAAAAATTGAGGCACAAAAAAAATTTCTTGTCTGGCTAAGAGTATAAATACAAATATTGTCACAAAATAATTGATTTTTGCTTTAAAGAACATTCTTGGTTACAGAAATTTAAAAGAAATTTCTAATAAATTTTAGTTCAAAAGGCACACTTTTGTACTTATATATTTCATAGAATTTTAGAAGTTGTTTATATATATAAAAGCAATTATTTTCTGATATTCAAGGTGCTTTGCAGTTTATACAGACATAACAACCATTTAAAGCATAAGTAGATAATATGAGATATTACAAATCCTTTAATTTTTTTAAAAATTTGTTATCTTGTTAGGTTACAGCGTTAAATGAATTTCAAATTTACTTATCCTTAATGACTATGATTAGGCTGTTAGAATTGAGTGAACACTGAGTTGCAAACATTGACTGAGGAATGTCTCAGTGAATCTAACCTGGAGTTCATCACTTATAATGTTATAATTGTTAATGTAACAATTATATCTGGAACACTATTGATGCTTGAAATACCTCTACTAAGTTTTAATATGGATTTTTTTTTTCTAAAGGAGGTGCTACTCTTTATCATACTGCTGGATTTAATTCAGCTATGATAGTAAATACTGAATCTACTCTTTTGGGTATGACAGGAAACACTAGAGTTTCTCCAGCTTCAACAATATATCCCGGACCTTCTCCAGCTGTGTCGGTTACTCCTGGGCCTACTCCAGTTATGCCAGTAACTCCTGGACCTATTCCAGCTATGTCAGTAAATCCTGGATTTACTTCAGCTTCAACAATGTATACTGGACCTCCTCCAGTTATGCCAGTAAATACTGGACCTTCTGCTATGTCAGTAAATACTGGATCTTTTCCAAATTGGGCATCAAATACTGTACCTCCTTCAAGTATAGCAGTAAATCCTGGATTTATTCCAGATTCAACAATGTATAGTGGACCTCTTCCAGCTATGGCAATAAATACTGGACCTCCTCCAGTTATGCCAGTAAATACTGGATCTATTCCAATTTGGACATCAAATAATGTACCTTCTTTGAGTATGCCAGTAAATCCAGGATTTTTACCTGTTTCAGCATTTTATACTGGAATTCCCCCATTTATGCCAATAAATACTGGTTCTCAAGTTACGGTAGCAGATACTGTATGTACTACAGTTTCAGCTACAAATGCTAGGCCTCATCCATTTTCAACAGCAAATACTGGATGTGCTTTCAGTTTACTTGGTACAGCAATGAAGTAAGACATTTTTTCCCTTTATCTATAAGCTAGAAACTGTGGGGGGAAAAAAGAATAATTATCTTGATATTATTACATATTTCTAATAAAAAGGAATAAAATTAAGAAATATTAATCAGCTTTTCTATTAATTTTTTAAAGTTTGATAAAAGAAAAAACTGAATTTTTAATGTTAGATCTTCCTTTTATGTTAATTAAATACATTCGTAATATTTAAAATTGTCTTTTTGAATGCTATATTCTACCTTCCAAAATAAAAAGAAACTATTTTGATTTTAATAATTGTAAGAAATATTTAGCCTTTGTTATGAGAATTCGTAATAGAGATGAGCATTAACCCTTTATTTACAGTTGGTACTTTAAAATCCCATTTGAATTGAGCTGATATCTACACAATATGACTATTTTTAATTGCATTTGAAAGAAAATGAAGAGTGTTTTTCAAATAAAAAGCAATAGAAACCATTAAAAAATAACATTAAAAATATTTCCTAAATAATTTAATTAATTGAAAAGTTTTTTCTTCTTCCACATTTATCCTGCTCCAAAACTTCACTAATAATTATAAAAATATATGAAAAACTAATGGTGAAGTTATTTAGTTAATATAGGTTAAGTGGAATGAAGAAAGTAAATTTTTTTTCATTCCATTAAACTATAGAAAATTCCAAATCAATAAGAAATAGTAAGGGGGGGAAATAATAGAATTGATAGATATTTTTTTCATGGCTTGAAATCCATAAAAAGTGATGAAAATCGATTGTATTTTACTAACCTTTTATATTTCTTTTATCTGTTAGAAAATTTAATTTCTTAAAAATAATAATTTTTTCTTATTATTATCAATTAATATATTTTCTGATTGCACATTTCATTTTAGTCGGAAAAAAATATATATGAAACAGAATTCAATTTTTACTTCCTAATTATTGCCATAATTAATACTTAAAATTTTTTAAACAAATTGTAGTATTTCAGTGTATATGCATAATGAACAATTATTCAGATCCAAAAAAGTAACAGACAGATTTTATTAATTTTTTTGTCTATGATAACTGATTATAAAACAAAATTAAACTAGAATTTGTTTGAGAATAATGAATTACAAAAATGCATAAAGTAAGGAAAAATAAAATATATTCAAGAAAGCAGTTTAACTTTTAAAATAACTTTGTCTTAAACATTTTTCACATTTCATTTTGCCTTTACTTTTTATTAAATGAGATTTAGAAGTCTGATTTATGAAAAAACTTGGGCATAATGGCTTTATAATGCTGGAACAAAAAATATTGAGTAGGGATTACTAGCAGTATCTTAAGTATCTTCTCTATTTAAGTTACCATAAAATTTGTTGTAAATATCAAACTTTTCCCTTCTCATTATTATTGATCATCAAAATATAATTTCTTCCTGGTATATTCTAATAGTACAAGATGTTCTAAAACATAGGTTCCTAAAGTGTGAGTTTGTCAATTTTTGGTAGGTTGTGACTATATATTTAAAGTATAATTATTTTTCCCATAATTTCTAAAATTTGAAGTGGGCTTAAATCTTTAAACCTACACATAAGAAATATTTTTAAAAAATATATCAATGGCAAATGTTGCTTCTTCACTCAAGGTTTTTTTTTTTGGTCTATGTATGATTAATTAAAAAATTAGATTGTAGGATTTCTCTAGGGAATAAAATTTATAGCTTATTAATTGTTTGAATTGATTCCTCCTTAGATTACCATATTATTAATTGTTTGAATAGGTTTTGGTAAATAAATTTATTTGCTGATAAAATTAAGCCAAATTTACTGTATAAAATGCTCCCTGATGTAAATACAAGTAGGAACTTAAGAAACATTTATTTCTTAAGTTCCTAATGTTAATTTCAGAAAATGCATTCATACATTCATTCGTAATCAAAAATGTGAAAATTTACATACATTATATAGTTACCTGTCATAATGCAATAGAAAGCAAAGCAAATGAAAACCTAACTGAAAATGAGTTCAATATGAGAAAAAACTATTCTCTTTTCCTTTGCATTGAATTTTTATTTGAATAATGGGCAATCCCATCATCAACATTTATGGGGAGTCAAATTCTAAGCTTGGTGAAGCATTAAAAAAAAAAAAAATCTATTTTAGATGTGTTTTGTTTAGCCTCCTCCTCCTAAGGCTTATTTATAAATTTAGCTAAAAGATTCTGAAGTCGGTTATAAACCTTGAATGTAACATAAATTACACTTATTTCTTATTTCTTTCTTTAAATTTGTACATTTTATCTGCTAGGTCTAACAAATTGAAAGAAAAAACATGAAATAACATTTCACCACCTACTATTTTTAACCTCATGAAATCTTCTACTGCATTTTAAATAAATATATCATAATTTTTTTTGTGAATTTTGACCTTATTGATGAGTAAGCATATGTACAAATCTAGAAAATGTATGTAAGCGAGACACACCACAGTAATTTTGTGCAAACCTTGCCCATGATTTACATAAATTTTAAAATTGTCAGGTTCAAAGAAATAATATAATTGGTATAATTAAATATCTTTCTTATTTAGCTATTGACATTTCTATAAATCTCATTTTGCAATTAAGATTCATTAAAGCAAATAAGAATTTAAAAAAATTGTTATATTAATTTCTATTGATCTGTGCTAAATCTTTTTTTTGTTTTTTTTGTTAGCATTTCAAATTTGGAATCAAGATCAACTGGAACTATATTGCACTCCCTCCTTCCGAACAATGGAATTTCTGATACCTTGGATTCAATTAATCAGCATTTGCAAGGAATTGATTTGAGTGAACTTGAAAAGTTTCAGTATTGGGATCTTGCTCAGAAAACTGAAAATTTTGATGATTCATGGGTGGAAGAAGGTGGTTTAAAAATAGGTGAAGGTGGTTTTGGATCGGTTTATCAAGCAGATATTTCTGGCACCACAGTTGCTGTAAAATTACTGAAAGAACCTGTTGATAATCAGTTTTTTACTGAGCTGCGCATTTTAGCTAGGTAATTTAAATTTATTATGAATTATTATTGAAATTTTTTGATTAAAAATTTATTTATTATATTTATAAATTAGAAATAGCCTCTGTTTTATATATAAAGATGTTCAGATTCTTATAGTTGAGCCTGAAAATGCCTTTTTGTTATTACACATATTTGTAAATCCTCTTCCTCCCCCTTATTTGTAACATGGGAGGGAGAGGATTTGAATTAATTCCATGATTGCAAAACACCTATTGAATATTTTTCTTGTTATTTCACTTGTTACTTCCGAATTGTTTTGAAAGGAATACACAGAAATTAATAATATAGAATAAATGTATGCTTTTTTGATTATTAAAATATTAAAAATGGTTGTATTTTTAATTAAATTTCTGGTTTAATATTTGTTTTTCCTTCTCATATATAAAATTACTAAGAGAAAATATTGTAATTATCTAAAAATTTGAACTCAAAATTTTGCTGAATTTCCACAGTTAGGAACTTTTTGAGTACAATTTTGTTATTCAGTCTGTGAACTTAAAGCCTAAAAACATTTTGTGCTAGATGATTAAATATGATACATGGACTTTACACGAAATCGATAAATTTCTATTAATTGTCTGTCTGGATGTCCAAGTACAAGCAAACATTATAACTATAAAATGAAAAAAAAATTAGATATGTTTAAATCTGTTTAACAGATTATCATCTAAAGTTTAGTTTTATATCAAATTTAGAACAATGTTGTCAAAGGGTTAATTATCTGTTGGTCTGTCCTTTCTCATGCATGTAATTGCAATCACTCAAAAATGCAAGGATTTAGATAAATAAAGTTAAATATATGCATTTGTGACTTTAATTGTATTCTATGTCAATTTTTTATTTCAATTAACCTGAAATACCCTTAAAAATACATATTCAAATTTTTTTGAGATTATGCCAGCAATTAATCACTAAAGATAGCATGTTAACTTTAATAAAATTGCTAGATTCATATCAAATATCAATCTTAATTATTGATCACCAATTCTATGTAATTAATACAAAACTGTCGATTTTCCTTACGATGCAGCAAAGCACACAATTCTCATATATATAAAAATAAAAATCTAAGCAGTCAGTATTCATGGTCCTCTCCAATGTCTATATTTTATGCTGGTGAGAATTAATATTTTTATTGAAAAATATACAAGATAGCATAGGAGAGTTAATTAACATCAATTTAAAGAATTTTTGTAATTCTATAAAAGATTCTAACTATAGTTTTGAAGAGTGAATAGTAATGTTTTTTTATTTGCTTAAATTATTTAAAATGAAAGAAATATTTGTTTTCATTCAGCACTAAGATTTTTTTTATGAAGTTAAAGATTTATTTTTTATTTAAATAAATAACTATTGTTTTGAGATTTACAGAAATGTTTACAAATTTTATACTTTTTTTTAGGTGCAAACATGAGAACTTATTGCATCTTTTAGGATTTTCAGATGATGGCCCTAACTGCTGTTTAGTTTATGAATACATGCCCAATGGATCATTAGAAGATAGATTAGCATGTTCTGTAAGTAATTTCTGTACTTTTTTTTATTATTAACTTGGGAAATGAACATTCAATTTTACAATCTGATAAAAATTAAATAATTATTCTTTATGAATTAATTAAATGTTTATTTATAAATAACACAAATACACACACACAAGATAAATTAAACTTCATTTGATGTAATTTTTCTTCCTTTATTTATTCTTCAAGACCTTTTGTTTCATTATTTTATCAGGATATTTATCAATTCTTGATCATTAAGATAATGCATTTATTTAAAAAAAAATTTGATATATGAAATTCTGTAAGCTTCTTGCAATGAAAACATGAGTGCATTAATTTTTACTTTTGTTTAGGGAAATATAAATATTAACAAGGGAAATTGTATATAAGTTTTAAACATTAAAAATACTTGGGCATAACATATATACTGATTTATGCTATTTAAAATCTACAAAAACATATGTTTCATAAATGATGAGATTCATTCTTTTATCTAAGATATTTTTTATGATACAGATTATTGGACAAAGGAAATTTGTTTTACAATGTAATGATTTGTTTTTCCTTTGATGGTGTCATTTTTATTATTAATATGCAAAGGAAAAAATTACATACATTTTTGGATACCTCTATGTATTAAAGATTATACCTTTGAAAAAGTCAATTGGTTTAAATACCTTGGCGCAATGATTAATGACAATAAAAAATTCAGAGAAGAAATTGACAACAGAATAAAAATGGCTAATGAATGTTTCTTTGGACTTAAAATTAACTAAGATCCAACTAAATGGGTTGAAAAGCTAAACTAAGAATTTATAAGACTTTTATTATGTCTTTTCTACTCTATGCAAGTGAAACTTGGACTCTTAGATACTCAGCTTCTCTAAAGATGTTTGAGAGAAAGATCTTTGGAATATCTTTGATCCAGTGCTAGAGAAAGTTTTTTGATGAACTAGATTCAATTTTAAATTATACAAGCTCTATTAGCAGATAACATAAGTTATCTGGAACACTAGGTTAAGATGGTTTAGCCATGTCTGGAGTGGTTTTGAAAACATTGCCCTCAAAATATTCACTTTTAAAAATCCTATGGAATTTCAGACCAGGGGATGTTTGGATGATGTGGACAAAAACCTAAGTGTTATGAAGATAAAGAACAGGAAAGTAGTAGCAGGGGGTGGAAAGTGTGTATGGTTGAGGCAACCAAGGACTACAAGAAGGTGTTGTGCTCATGAAGAAGAAATAAATTAGTTGAATAGTTTTATATTTTATAGCAAATTTTAAAATTTAATATTCAATAATTCATCATTCTGTCTGTCATTTTCTTTTTCTTCATGTTAAATTCCATTCTTGGTTTTGCTATATTTTCTCCATAATAATGAAATAATAGCCTTTATCAATTTGTTTAATAATATATCAAGACTGGCCATTAAGAAATTGAATAAAATCTTCATATTCAAAATAAATGGTTTGCTTCTAAATTCATAACACAAAAGCAGCCTTGTTTTTATTAAATGAAAAGGAATGAATGATATAGTTTTAATCTGTTACACTGAATTCTCACATTGATATACTATTTTGAGAACTGATGCAATTACCTCTGTATTTGTAATTTAGCATAACATTAGGAGGGAAAAAAACAAACAAACATTGATGGCATTATTTGTCAACGGATTTCAGAACCTTCCATGCTTGTGTTAGAATGGGTTTAATTCATCAAAATGGGGGTTTGAGGGAAGAAGAAATGTTTACATTTAATAATAAAGTAAAATCGGATTGCTTTTGAATTGAAATAAAACAAAATTATACAATCAGGAATGACCTGATACTCATATGTAGGAGAAAACTTTTTAATGAAGAAGTATTTAATATTGCAGAAATCAAGGTTAAAGAGTGATGAATAATTTCAGAAATGTTCGCATGCTTTTTCCTCTCATCCTTTAGTGAAAAAGAATTGTTGAAAAGTGGTCATCTCAGGATACTGAAATGAGCTGTATGTCCATGCTTTGTTGCCAATGTTTCCAGACAACAATAATAATTGTCAGTCAATAGAAACTCTCTTGTTTGTCTTTCCAGTTTTTTTTTTTAATCTGTAGGATTTTCTTTTCTTTTTTTAAAAATTGTACACTAATTTCTCTAGTAGTGCTATTTAAGTGAATACTTTTAATGGTAATTTTGATTTAGATAAGATTATGATACTGAATACTAGTCATCTTAGAGAACCAACAAATTTGCTAAATTTATTGGTTAGATTTGATTTCAGATAAATCCCCTGGATTTAATTTCTTCTTCATGATTCTGCAAAATTATCTGACAATAAAGCTATTTTAAATTCTTTCAACTCTGCATATGAACTTTTGTAATAGGAAGATCCCATAACATCTTAGCACTATTAAAAACACAAATGTCTGGTTCATAAAGTTTGTAACTTCTCTGGAAATATTTTCACTTTCTTATCTGTCTTGTAAACTATACAGATATTAAAAATCATCCTGCTTTCTCAATTTCCAACAATAGGAGAAAATCCCTTAACTTGTCAGAACAATGAAAAGGATTCTTAAATTTCAGGTCATTAATATAATCTTAGAAATAACGCAAAAAAAAAATATGTTAATGTGGGGCAAAGATCCACATGACTATGAAATAATTGTAATTAAAAAGATTTTTGACATTTTAAATTTTGAAAAAGGGCAAAATCCATTTATTTGCTATAATGTTGTCTATACTAATCATGGAAGAATGGCAAAATTCTGCTAAATTTTTGTTGATTAAAATTCTAATTAAAAAAAAATAAACTGCCAAACTGGCATAATATTGTTACATTTTTAGTGTAGCGGGTTCGTATTGAATGGACTTTATTTGAGGACAGCACAAACAAATTTATTTACAACTATTTACAGTTATTTACAGGATAATTGATAGAGTAACAAATTCAGATAAATACAATCCAGCAATAATCAATCACTTACAGCGTAAATGCAAGTCTTACGCACAATAAACACAGTTTGCAAAACAGCTATAGTATAGCACAGCAACAGTAAATCACAGCGAGCTCAATAACACAGTGTTAACAGCAAACGCAAACACAGCTCACTAATAACAAATTCTCTAGTCCAGCGAGACGATTTTTATTTCAGAGCAAACTCTCAATTAACTACTCGCTCCGGCTACTTGTCCTTATATAGCCAAAAAAGCATGTGCACCAAATCTCGTGAAAATTCTCAAAACAAAGCGCACAATCCAGCGGCTACTAGACTATTCCTTTCGCCAAACCAATCAAGCTGGCGCGAAGCTCCTCGCCAAACGTCGCCATCTTTGGTGAGTTTTCGTGCCGCTCGCCCGCTTGTAACAATATATATGCCAAACTTGCTAGTTGTTAGTCAAATGGTACCTGCAAAAAAATCAAACAAGTGGATATTCACACACACAGGCCACTAACCGTTATTTTTAGTTGAAAATATAATGAAAAGTGTATACATGCTTGGTATGTATAACTAATATTCTAAATTTTATACCATAATATTCCTAGTCAATTTTTCTCTTTACTTGAAAAAGGAGGTTAAAGGTTAAAAATTGTATATACTGCTTTGTAATTTTATCATTATCTAATTAATAATATGACTTAAAACTTCAATTACTTGTAACTTTTTAAAAAAAATCTTTTTTTAGTATAAATTATTACTATTTTTTTTTTCAGATTCTTTTAATCAGAATTTCTTGAATTTGTGAATCTCTTGTAAATCCTATTTCTGATTCAAGCTAAATTTTATTTTGATTCAATATATTAATTTTCAGTTATGTAATAAGTGTGGCAATGCATTTTCTATTAATGTTTAGCATGAGTGTTTTTTTTTTAATTTTCAATTTTTTTATGCATGGATGTAAATGGAAAGTTATTTGTTGAAATTACTTGTATAAATGCTATATTATTCAATTTCTTTTTCTTTTTGACTTTTTTAAATGCCTATTATTTATTTTTATTACAAAAGTTTATATCAGTTTAATTTTTTATTTAAACACTTTTTTTTTAATTACAGGGAGGCTCACTACCCTTAGATTCTTCAACACGCCTGAATATTGCATATTTTTCTGCTGTTGGTCTTGATTATTTGCATAATTTCAGTGATCCACCCTTGGTTCATCGAGATGTAAAAAGGTATGATTTTTTGTATGAATCTATTGTGATGAATATTTTATTTTTAAATCAAAAATGGCATAAATGGTTTGCTTTTCTGAATTTATTTATTGTTCTAAATTCATACAATTTCAATTATTTTATAATATTACACTGCTAAGTATCCAGCCTAATATGGCCGAAGGACAAGTCGAATAACAAAACAGTTAGATAGGCTGTTGTTTTATGAATTCATTTTGTTGCCCACTAATGCCAGAAGATTAAGTTTTTATATTAAAAACTTACTGTTATAACACATATTTTCTTCTCTTCTTATTGAATACGAAGCACTCCATTTATCTCAAGCTACTTAGAATGTGAATGTTGCTACGGCCTGTTGAAGCATAGAAGCAGTTGTTAGTAACATATCGAGTTAAAACAGAAGATTCTTTACTGGTATTTTATATACTGCAGTACAATTTTCAAGAATATATTAGAGAAAAAGTAACTTAAAGAATATAAACATTTCACATTTATCATAAATTCAATAATCTTCATTGTAGTACACTTAAAAAAACAACTTAAAGCATTTCTCAAGAACAATTTATAAATCTTGTATATATTGTGCTGTTATAATCAGGAACAGTGACAGCAATTGAGGACCATTGCATGTTGACGAAACAATGAGCAAAGCATTTTTTGTCACAACTTGTATTTTGCACAATACATATCTTATACCATAATACGAGGAATGGTTGTCAAGTTGAAAATCGCCCCAGAATTTTACCATTCATTGTTTTTTTTTAATCTATATAAATCAACAGCTATTCGATGGGGCAAATTCAGCGAAAACTATGCGATGGGGCAAATTATTCAAAAACTATGCGATGAAGCAAATGGCAACAATATCATTTGGAAACTTTTAATAGATAAAAATTTGTGATTCCTCTCCAATTTTATTTGTTTCAAGTACCCATATTTTCTCTTTCATATATTATCATGCATCTTCAAATATCAGATTGCTTTCTATCTAAGGATTCACCTCTGAAAATATACTAATAAAAGTTTACAATTAAAAAAAATCTTAAATTCACTTACTTGATTAT
>JAOUZG010000678.1:1934938-1966996 GCA_026289955.1 Argiope argentata | reverse complement strand
GGGGGGGGGAGAAGCAAATGATTTGGAATTAATAGACAGATTTTAGAAAAGAAGAATGATTTTCTACAGTTTGTGTGTATATGTGCAGCAATCCTTGCAATGTATTATTTTATAGTATATTTCGTTAGCATGTATTTTTGAAACAACATTAGGGCTTTTTTGAAATTTACAATGCGATTTTGAATAGTGGCGACACTACTATAATAATGGCCAGGTTTCCACTTCCTCTTTCTCTTCTGTGCAATATCAGGGGAAACTGTTTAAGCTCAACGGTTGTATAGTTAAATTAATCCTCTTTCATTGTGGTTCTTTCTCAAAATTGAATTTCAAATTATGAACTTTCTAGATTGGAATCCAATAAATTGCAAATAGGCCATCAATCACAAATTGACTATGTTGGCCTACTGGAGAAAAACTAAAAAATTTGGCTTATGAAAATCTGGCTGATGAAGCACCACAGTATTTCCCTACTGGTGATTTGTCAGAGAGACGAACGATTTTTTAAAAATCGGCAAGTGGTATAGTGAGCATGTGAGTGCGATATCAAACAAATGTGCGAGTTGCTGCATAAAATGTTTCTGACGGCTTAGTTTGGTTGTTGCATCGAGTAGGTGTGACAACTTTGTTTGGTAGCTGCATTAAGTGAGTCTGATGACTTTTGCTTCGGGTAGATGGCGCCATGACAGTTGCATGTGGTTGCATTGTCAAGATTACCAATGTGGCAAGTGAAGGTCGTGGTACGAACCTGCAGCGTTAGGGCCTATAGTCGAGAAACATAATCACAATACAAAAGTATACTTGTGTATTGTAGGTATTATTTGGCTTCTGAAGCTAGCTCCACATATGTTTGTTTTTATTGTTTTATTGACAGTTTGTTTTTATTGCAACCATATATTGCCATATCTGAGGCAATATATAGTTGCTGATTAATTTTGAAAAAATATTTGTTGATAAAATCAGTAAAATTGTTGAATGCTTTTTTTATGTATATAATGAATGAATATTTATTTAAAAATAAGTATTACAAAAATAAATTGTAAATAATTTAAAAATTAAATATTTTTTTCAGAAATTGTTATAATTGGATCTATGCTTTTAAATAATAATAATAATATTTGTTAAATACTGCTTGCTATTTCATAGCTTAGGTCTATCATAATTATTTTATTATTCACATTGAAATAGTAAGTTAGCTTCTAAATGGTGGCTTACAGTTGATGCAAATAAGTGAAGTAGTGCTTTATTAAGCAAGCCATTTTATCTATTTGCATTCTCCAGTTTATCTTTCAAAAACTGTAAAATGAAATGAGATTTGGTTTACTCTATCACTACAGACAGAACTTCCTTATTGCTTGAATAAGCCAAAAAAGATAAGTTTAAAGAAAGACTTTAAAACAAATGTGGTTTCTTATTATTGAAACACTATTCTTTTTAATATTTCTTCTTTCCAGCCTAAAAAAGCTCTGAGCTGATATAGAACTTTTGTGCTGAGAAGTGATATTACAAGCAAACTTTTTTTATTATTAGTGATTACTCATTTACAATCACAAACACATTGTTATAGACAAATAAAATTCTGTGATAGGTTCGCTTGTGTAGTGAGTAAAAGGTGTGAAACAATAAGCAGGTTTCAGTAACAAATGATATTTATTTACACAAAGGCATGAATACACAGACAACAAAGACGTGCACACACAACAACATCAGTAGTAATTGGTAGAAAACAATAACCACAGCCCACAAAGCAGCCAGACAGAACTCAGCAGAAGGAACTATTCTTTACTGTCTATTCTACGTAGGGCTCGAAACTATTTCTATATTAAAATCCAAGATTTGGCATGCAGCTCACTTCATCAGTTGCTTGACCTGCACTCAACACTTGTGCTTCATTGGGTTGATTCAACTCGCTGTACGACTCTACACATATGACTATCTTTTGCTTGATCTGTCTGTCTTTTTAATTTCCAGAGCACGGCAGAGAAGGTCCTAAATAAATCAAGGAAAACTCAGCTCCTGTTGGTCCTATCTCCAAAATTCCTGAACATCCTAGTATAATTTATTTTGTCTCCAAATGATCGCCAAGTTCGGAGATCATTGATCTGACATTCAAATAGCATCTAATAGAGCTGATTGAATTCTACCGCTGGAAAGATCGTTAAATGATCTCTTGTACGATGGAACTAACTGTGCTCGGAAGTTACATTCGTAACAACATAGTAATATTTTTAAAACTTGTGTTAGTAATGTGTCTATTACATGTAATAAAAATTGAACAGCTATACATTATTATTTCTAAAATATTTTTGTTTTATAAATGGAATTACATTTGTCAAATTATTTATTAAATTATAGCTCATTAATTACTGGAATATTAACTTTATAGGAGGTCCTAAATATCCTACTTTAAATAAGTATATAAATGATTCGCTTGCATTTAAGAATGATTTTTTACAGAAAAATGAATGCTTTTAAACTTATTAAATTTTATCCAACATAGATACCAATAAAAATCATTTACAGAAAAAAACGAATTGAAATTATGAGAATGAAGAACTGTTGTATTCTTTTAAGTAGATTTTACTACAGTAAAATATGCTTTAAATACATTTTTTCTTTAATATTCTTACATATATTTCTAAGAAGATTATATTATCTTTGGCTTCAAATTGTCAAAAGTTTTATCAGTAAACTAATTTTTTATCTGCTTTTTCATGTATTCTTGAAATTTAACTCTGATCTTATTTAAGAATTGGGTATCAACATTTTGTTATGTTAGAGCACAATGTTATTTTTAGAATGATGTTTTTGTCATCAACAAAAATCCATAGGTGAAAAATAAAATTTTTTTTATTAGCAAGGCATCTTGGGGAAAAAATATATATATCAGCTTTAAATAATGTGTTGCCATAGCATATATAAAAGCTTTGATTTAAAAAAAATAAGTTAATGACTACAGCAAATAAAACCTAAAAAATGTAATTTTGAGCACATGATTATATGAAATGAAATAAATAGGAAATGCAATATTTTTTTAAACAATAAATGCGAAGCAAAATTTTTTGGATCGTTTGCAATACTAAAGTGACTCATTCAATGAAACGTTTAAAATGAATAAAAATATAATTTAATGAATAAAAATATAATTACATGAATAAAAATATAATTAAATGAATAAAAATATAATTTTTGCACAAGCACGAGGTGCTTGGCTGTTCAAGAAATCATGTTCTGACATGATACATTGAAATGTGCATAGCAGATTTCATTTTAATTTTTTTTTATTTTAAATTTTTTATTTTGTGCATGTGCAGGATATAGGCGTTTTAAGTCACATTGTTAAGTCTTCATGACCCCCCTCGCAAATTTTTATTGAATCTCAGTTGTTTCCAAAATCAACAGATTTCTGTTTGTAGCTACATTTTTTGTATGCATATTATTGTTAAAATAGCTTAAACTTTTTAAATATTTATAAGATATTTATTATGTTATATTGTTTAATATCACTTAGAAGTATCTGAATGATTTGATATTTTAATTTCTTTTGATCTAATTATTTATTGTCTGTTGTAGTGCCAATATTCTATTGGACGAGAATTTTGTTCCTAAGATAGGAGATTTTGGCCTTGTTCGAATAGGAGGCAGCAGCTCAGCTTCAACTATGGCCATTACCAAAAATTGTTGGGGAACAGAAGTATATATGGCCAGAGAAGCACGTTTGGGGGATGTTTCAGTTAAATTAGACACATTTAGTTTTGGAGTCATTTTACTTGAATTGTTAACTGGTCTTCCTGCATATGATGGAAATAGAAAAGATAAAAGTTTAGTAAGTATATTTAATTACTTCTCCTTTAAGACTAATCATTTATGGTAAAAGGCCTTAAATTGCATCGTTACTTTTTAAAATCCGGCTCTGAACCAAGAACATACGTATTTATAATCGTCTGTCCTATTTGCATATTTCCAAATAAGTCATTTATATCAGTGCCACCTATCCGCTGTTTTTTTTTATTCATATTTTTTCCTTACCTAAAAAAATCTTGTGACTTTTTAATGCTAAATATGTAAGTCATTTTTTTTTCTTTTGCTTAAATTTACGGATTTGATAAATTTTTAAATATTTTATGGACTGTTTGCCCACCAGGATATTTCCTTCTATAAATTATAAATTGTCAATATCAACAACACTTATACATCCTCACAAAATGATACTATTGACACTGCTTTTTGCAATTTAGCATATATTAATTTGATTTTCTCCAGACCATTTGGATATTAAATTTTGATTAATCAATGAAAAAAAAATAATTTCCAGAAAAATAAAGACTTGCACATGCTTCTTTTCAAATTCTAAGTTTTTGTTTTTTTTTGTTGCAAAAGTTGCAATCGGAAAAGTAATTCGATGTACAATAATTCACTAATAGAAAGACTTGTTTATCGAACCTTAAAATAAATACCTATCTAATTAAGTTGAATTCCCACCAAAAATTCATCTATATCTTTTTACTGTTTTGAAGGTGGTTTTAATAATCAAATTTGAAATATGAATGAATAAATAAAACATCAAAAGTTTGCTTCATCTTGAATGATGAGTGAAAGGCTTTAGCTTTTTTCTTTCCACTTACATACTATTGCATTGTCTTGCTTCTTCAACACACCAAGCTAATTTTAGTGTTTCATCTGTTTTAATTGAATGTCTAATTTTCAGTTACCATCTCACGTATTTCTTATTAATCAATTTTAAATATACAGGGCCTTATGGATGAAAAACTTTATTTAAATCTCTTTAGATTTTTAAAAAACTATTGTTTTTTCCCATTTAGTGTAGTTTTTTGTATAACTATCATTTTCTAATTTGTTTTATTTTTTTACTCTTCCAAAGTCTAGTAGTTTGAAACTTGATCTATGTTCTATATTTTGACCATATCTATGGTACATTATGGCCACACCATCAACTCAAACCAAACCTGTCTTTGAAGCTCATGATATCTTCCAATAATTTAATTATTCTGTCGACTTCATATTATTAATAGGTTTTCCTCCAATTTTTTCATAGATAGGCCATTACTTCTTAACTGAACTAGCAAATCACAAATAGTTTGAAAAATTTCTGTCTTAAGACAGTTTACAAACTAGAATTAAATGTTGCCACAATTCCTTTGGGATCCTTAGGCTACCCCACGTTTTGAAAATTCATTATGGGTCATTTGTAGAAAACTCCTGTGTTAATTTGAATATCATGTATGAAAATATTTTTGTAAGACAATTTGTAATGCCTTTAAAATATTTTAATTAAAATATTAGTCACTCTTGTCAAAGCAAACATTTATTATTATCTATTAGACATTTATTATTATCTGTAGTAGTCTTTAAGGTATCAAATTAAGCACATATCAATAATTCTTAAAAGTAAGTATCAAAAATTAGAAATTATGCTAATTTATTTATAACTTTGGCTTTTGTATGAAAACTTCTTTTTTACCCACTGTATCTACGAATGAAGCGGTGCATTTTTGAATCATCAGTAGCTGGGATAATATGATTCAGAAATATGAATTGAATGTAATCAATGAAGTTAGCTATAGTGATTGAAACGGGTATTTAAATACTTTGGAAACTGAACTTGCTAAGAAAAATTCCATGATATAATAGTGCTATTGAAGATGTAATTGTCCAGATAATTTATCTTCAAACTGCATGCCATTTTTGATAATATTGTAACTTCACTTTGTTATTATTCATTTAAATAACACAGATGATCAAAAGTGGAAATAAACATGCAATTTAATGCTCATTAATTAATTGAATATTATTAAATATTGGCATATTATATTAAAATGGTATGGATTTTAATGCAACAATTAAATCATTGCTGAAAATTAGACAAACAATATTTAAAAAAAATTGTCAAAATTAAGAAAAAATTATATAATACATTAAAATTCAAGGAATTAAAAAAAAAAAAAAGATTTTTCAATTTTGAAGTGGTGTGAAAATAATTTTTTTTGCCATAATTTTGAAATTTACTGTGGGAACGTGTCAAAATATTACTAAATTTTTAATTAAGTACTATTTTTATTAAAATTTGAAAAATATATTACCAAGTACATGCTTCCTTCTTGCAAAGTGTATTCTGTATTTGGTAACTTTATGTCAAAAGGTATGGTTTGCTGGGTGGTAGCTCACAAATTTATCATTATTATTAGTAGAGATTGTATTGTGTAGTTATCCTTGCATATTATCAGATTTAATCTGGAAATTTGTTTTTTTCTCCTTAATTAGGTGACTCTTATGGAAGACTGTGAAAATATCTTGACGATGCTTGATCAAAAAGTTGAATGGAATGAAGAACAGGCCAAAGCTCTGTATGAAATTGCCAATAAATGTTTGATATACAAAAAGAAACCGAGACCTACTATAGGAGAAGTATGTCATTTTCCAATTTCCTCTAATACAGTAAACTCTTGATTATTTAAAATGGCAAGGAAAAAAAATACAAATCTCAATGAAAACTGAATTGAATCAGTTTATTTGGAGTTCATATTCCATAGCTACAATTAGGAATTTATAATCAATACATTTCGGTGCTTACAATTTTTTAAATTCTTTTTTTAACAAAAATTCTTTTTTTTAAAGACACATTTATTTTAATTTTTATCAAGAATTTCTTCATAGGAAACCACAAATAATCAAGTGTTTACTGAGAACCATTTACTGTAATTTAATAATCACTTACTGCAATATATAAAAATTGTAATATAATTTTTGTATTGATTTTAAGAGGAATATTTAATCTTGCCATTATGCGTTTTATTTGTTTAAATTTTTGCCATCAACTGAAGTCAAAATAAAGCACTTTTGACTCTTATTGAATGGAATCACAATTTTATCCTTTATATACATTTATAAATAGTCATCAAAGTATGGGGAAAAGTATATCTTATCTTATACTGGTAAGTATATCTTATACTGGATATCATTCCTTTTGCTAATAAGATATAACTTTAAACTTATCAATTTCCATTTAAATTTTATATGTCATTTTTTTCTTATCAGTTAATTTAATGGACCCATTTGCAATTTTGCTTTTCTAACTTATTATTTCTTTTTATTTCAGTGCATTGATTTTTTAATATCAATGCTTCATAAATGAGAATGAGAAAACACTTTCTCATATATGAAGTATAAAGAGAGAGAGAAAGTATTGGGATTGTTAAAAAATTTGATTGCAAGGTTAAATGAGATCTCCATTTACAACTTTTCTGAATCTTAACACACAAAAAAGTATTTTAAAAAAGTTGTTGGAATGTTGTCTGTCCATTAACATACTAATGCTAAAACACTTCGAGATATATAGATGAAATTTGTATGTAATCTTTACACAAAATTTGTTGGTTTCTATCAAATTTGTTCGGAATTAACAATAAATTCTACAGTCTGTGTGAAATTTTAAAAATCCAAAGAATTTGGATAAAATTTGCTGTGCTGTTTTATCAACAGTATTGTGAATTGGTAACAAATTCATCCTGTCTGCATCTATGAATTGATATCAGTCTACCAATATATTTTTGGATATGTGAATACATTCAGAAATGCAATGACTTATTTAAAAACATATAGCAATTCTTAACTGCATAGTTCGTCTCATAATAAGGAAGAGAGCTATACAGATATTTGACTAAAATATTACAATGCACGCCCGATTATCCAGTTTGTGACTATATGGCTTTTTATTATCAGGTCTAGTTTTCAATTATTGTAATTAAATAAGGATGACAACACATCACATTGGAAGCAAATTTTTGCTACGATACTTTTACTTGTCATGTGCAAGTACAAGTTATGAAATAAAAAGAGCTGTGCGCCGCTCATTCATTGTTTTGACAGTGTGTAATATACCTCTATTGTAGATGCTGTGTCTGATTATAACTGCACATTATTACAATTTTCATGCTGTTTACTCACAGTTTATGCAGAAATTTTTCTTGCGATATGTTTAGCACTTTAAGTGTGCCACAGTGAAAATTTCAGGAGTATGAGTCACCAATGCTACTGGCAATCACAAGTTTAAGGTTGACTTTATTAGGAAAATCTAAGAAACCTAGAGCTTTAAAAAAAGGAGGAAAAAAAAATGGAAACACACACACACACAACCCTGCTTCCATCAATCACTGGTTTATTGCTGTGTTCACATTTTATGTGGCTTGAAATAATGAAGGGTTTAAATTCAGTAAGAATTGAGAAAATATCTATATAACAGTGAGTTTTGGTATAAAAACTTGGTCTTACGGTTAAACTGGTTATTGGTGGGCAAAGAAATGAGTTTATAGAATACTGGCCTTTTTGTTATCTGACCTTACCTTCTGCCGCATTATCTGGATATTCAGGAATGTACTGTATTTTAAATTTGATACAAATGCTATTTTAATATTAAGATTGCATATTGAATGTTATGTTAATATTAAGATTATGTCTTGCTTTGCCAAATTTTTTTTATAAACATGGACAGATAGATCGTAAATTTTTATAGGAAAATATCCAAAATATGTTGTACAGATTTTTTTGGGGGGTGATAAAACTGTGAATCAAATTTCAGAAATGCAACTTATTATTTTCTAGTCTCCTGTACAAGAAGTTATTGTTATAAAAAAACTGTGTTAAAAGAGATGATATTGTTGTTAAAAAAATTGAACTTAAGGTGTTGATGGCTCTTCAGTATTTGTATATTATTCCAGATCTTTTTGAATCCTGAAAAAATATTTTTAAAATTATATTTGTCTGCCCAAAAGCATAATGAAAAATTGATAGATTTCTACATAAAATTTTGGAACAAAATCATTTCAGAACAAATTAGTTTGCCTAACTACTCAAATATAAATCGATATGATAAATACAAAACTAATAGAGCCTAATGGATAAAATTTGGTACACAAATTCAACATTTACAATGTAGATCTCTATCAGATTTGCAAGAAATTTCCAAATTTGACCATCTGTACTTTCACAAGCTTGCAAATGAAAATAATTCAAAAATACAAAGACTTAATGATATTTAATGTCATTTGTGTCTAAATGAAGGAAAATTTGTCATGAAATATTGCTTTCAATCGGTCAGAAATAAAGGCGTCTAAAATACATATTAGGTTTTGTAATATTCCAGAATTAATTTCATCCCAGAAATTATCATTAAGGATCACACTCTATTAATTTTTGTTTACATATATATAGATGGACAAATAGATTTTTCTTAGATCATATTGCCCCTAATTGTACATAAATTTCTCACTTTTAGCATGACAATCCATGAACAAGTTGTATTTCATTTTTAAATTAGGCATTCCCGGACAACTTTAATTCCAAAACCTGTACTTTAACTTTGAGATTCATTCAAATCTGAAGATATAGTTTTTATAATGTTATAGTGCTCTTGATATCTTTCATGTATATATGAGGAATAATAATAATAATAATTAAAAAAACAACTTATCAAAATACTTTAGATTCAGTTATGTAATGGAATACAGCCAATTTCATTTATGCTTATTCTGGTGTCTTAATGATGTGGACACTTTATTTTTGGAGACGCTTAAATAATCTTTTATAATTCTTGGTGTCAGTTTATGTTGTTAGCGTATGGTGCTGTTTGCTTCTGGTGCCTGAATTTTTTTTACATTCTAGATGCATATATGGGGAGCAATAGGATGCAGATATGCACATTTTTAATATGCATTTTTTATTATATTTACATAAAGTATAATAATTACTATATGTTTTATACATGTATTATTATGAACAGTATTTTGCATTTTAAATATTATTCATTTCACAGACATAGATAATGTGATATCTGCTAAAACATATAATTCATATATACCCTTGTGCAATGGTGTTCAGCACAATTAGTAACAATATCTTGTTTTAAGACATTTAGAATTTCTTATGAGTTTTTTTTTGTATTGTTTGTTCTGTCTGTTATTGCTTCATAAATAACAAAATGTATGAAGATTTTAGAACATATAAGTTTGCCCCATGACTTGCTGTCCCAGACATGTGTCTTGAAGCTTTCTTTGAGACCCATTATGTTTTAAATATTTGCTTCTGTTTGATTATGCGTCAATTTACCCCAAGAAACAGGAAAATAAGATCTTGTGACCTAGTTACAACGTTTGACCTGCCATAAACGAGAAATCTCGTTACTCATATGCCATATGTTTTTAATGCTGAACATCGATCACAGATGTGTTATTGAGCAAGATGTGTATGGCAATTATTTTTTAGGCCTTGGGAGTTGGTTAACAGCAATGTTTGAATAATTATTTTATTGGTTGATTATTACTCATGGAATTTTTTAACTTTGGGTTGTGTAGAACTTTTCAATTAATTCTATTAATTAAATCGATATTTGGCTGATTTTAACTATTACTAGTTACTGCTACACTCCAGCGCCCCTAAATTTTTGTAATTTTTACTCTCAATAATTATGATAGAATTTTTATACAAACATTTTTGAATTATGCTTTTGTTTGGAATTGTTTGCTTGCCTTCAACTTATTGCCTGTTTTTTCAAATTTTTTGGTATAGTAATATTTTTTTTCATGCTCTAGAAAAGCTGAAAGAGTGGAGATATTGAGACCATTATTCCATATTACATTGAATACTTATATCACAATTCTAATTATTTGTTACTTTCCTAGGATGTTCACTTTATCAATAAATGTTGGACCAACTGTATTGATTGTTATTCTAATTTATTATTATTAATAATAATCAAAAATTTGAATTATAAAAATTAAAAAAAACGTTACCTATTGGGTATAAATAAATTCCAATTAATGATAATTAAAATTTGATACAAGTTTTATACACTTATAGATAAAATATCTTTCTGTGCTATTTCTATTGTTGCTTATGAATAAATGCAATATTATAATTTTTTTATTACTCCTTTTCATTAAAAAGTCAATATTGTTTATATAATAAAAAACCATATATAGTAATTATAATTAATTATATATATGGCTTATAACCTTAAAATAAGGAAAAATGAATTCTTAATCCATACAAGTTTATTAACATATAGTGAATTGTGCTTCTCAATGAGTAGATTATTCACTTAAAGGAATGAACTAGATGTATGTGGAGACTAACTTGAAAATATCTTATTATTGATATATATTTTTAAAAAATGATATAAGTTAAACATATAATAGTAATGCAATTTTTTAGATTTTGTTTAAAATCATGAAATTCAATTAATTGGAAGAATTCAGAAAATGTTGAATATAAATGTTAATTTTTTTTTGTATAGCTGTAAAAAATTTCATGATTTATATTTGTTATAAAATATATTTTGTAACAATATGTAATTATTTTTATTTTATTTTGTAGATATTGCCACATTTGGAAAAGGTTTCCGCTTTTGGAAACCAAACATGGAAAAGTACATTTTCTTATCATTGCTCTAATGGATGTAATTTCTAATTGCCATGTTGAATATTCTCTGATATAAGCAGTCGTACAAGTAATTTATTTCTTAAAAAAATGTTTAAATATCTATATTGTATAATTTTTCTATGCTTCTGTTGTTTGTAAATGTTACTATGATATTGTGTAAACATCTAAAAATTTATTAATGTTTGCTCAAAGAATATCGAATTTTGTAAATAAGCTATTGTTTTGATTCAATATTTAGAGTTTATTATAGTATTAAGGTTTAATCTATTTTAAATGTACAGTGAATTTATTTGAATTTAATACTTTTTTTGTGCATTTATAAAGAAAGAAATATACTTACTAAAAACATGTGATTTTAAAGTTTCATAATGTTTGAGAGCTTAATTGAGAACAATTATTATTAAAATTAAAAGTACACTAAAATATAAGACTATATTATGAAGGGCCAGATTGGCATAATATGCTACAGGTATTCAGATTTCTATGTCCGAAAAGCAACTGGACAATAAATTTTCCAGTTTTTCCCTCAATAACAGACAATACATTTTCATCTGAAAATTTCCAAGTTATAGATTAAGCTTCAAATTAAATATTAGTTAGGGGTTATCCAATAATTCAAGATTTGTTTTTAGTTTGATGTTTTAAGTAAATTCAAAAAGATCCATGGAGATTATTATAAAAAACAAAATTTAAATTTTTATGTTTATTTCTTAAGTTTAAAAAAATGTATCTTTATATTAAGGAATGCCTCGATTGCTAATAAAGAAAAAAATTCTTTCTAACTAGTTATGGAAAACTTTTTAAATTGGCACAGTAAAAAGTTGGAAAATAATGATAAAAAGCATAGTATAAAATATATTGGGAGCTATTTTTGCATTAGTTAAATATTACAATCTTGAGCCATATTGTTATATGCAAGATGAATGTGATATAATTTAGCATTTGTTATTATTATTATTTTTATTATGCCATTACCTTTATTTTTATTATCATTACTCTTGATCTTATGTTTGATTTTATATTATTATTGATTTTCTTTTAAACCTTACTGTTACTTCTCAACCAAATATTTTATATTTTTATAAATTCTACTATGATTGCACATTTCATGATTTTTAAGTTTTTATTACTACTGATATGTTAAATATTGCAAAGGATTTCAAACATATCTCACTTGTTTTATCTGTGTGGGTTTTTGTATATATATATATTGTAAATATCTGCCCACATATCTGCTATGAATTGATAGGATTTCTTTATCTGAGATATGTTGGGGAAAAGAGACTAGTCTTGACGATATAATCTTATTGCGAGTTTTTAAAAGTATCATTTTAAATTTTATTTATTTTATAAATCATATGTATTAAATAACTGCATTTATATTTATTTTTCATGTAATTCATTTGTACTAAACATTCTCTTTTAAATGGTTCCAAATTTTATATATTTTCAATCTGATTTAATATATTTTGATATTGTTATTATTCAATAAATAACGTGATTATAAATTTCTTTATTATCAGAACAGTTTTAATTGTTTCCAACTTTGTTTACTATCCAATGCAATCCTTTGATTAAACTAAATTAGACACAATGCGAAATTGCATTCAATGGAACAAAAAGATAAAAACTATTGACAAACAGGGATAAACCTGCATTTGCAGACACAAAAGGCAAGTATAAAACATGCCTTCCTTCCCACAAAAAAACCCTTTTTCATATTTTGTATACAATGACAAAGTATTGTGATTAGTCCAAAATCTCTTTCAAATTTTTTAACAATCTCGGTTTTTCAGATCTTCCTGAGTCTGAAAAACACATTTTGGGATTGCATCTGCCTGTGAACATGTTACCTCAAATACTATTGAGTTACTCGGATCAAATCAAGGTTAATTATCTCAACTCCAAATATGCATATTTCTATCGAATTTTGTATGAATTATTGTTCTAATATACGTTAACTCAATAACTACAAAACGAAAGGAAATCGGTTAAAATCTTGTAGAGATTTATAATCTAAATTGTTGATCTGTATCAAATTTTAATCCACATTTGACAAGAAATTAAATCATCTGTCTATTTGTACTTGTACAAGCATTTAACTGTGGGAACTCAATACAATATGTAAATATTGAAATTCGGTTTGTGATCTTGTGCCTGCTGTTATAGTTCTATGACAGATTTTGGTTTGAATCGGTCGGAAGAAATGCTTATTACATCATGATTTTCTGTCGTTTGTATGTATGCCAAAGATTAACCAGCCAAGATTGCATCATAGATGCAGTAAAAAAACTTAGTTCACAGCAAATGTCTGTATTTTTTTTTCTCTTGTTCTCAGTTACTATGTATGATCTAATGCTTTATTTTATGTAAGAGGAGGAGAGAGGAAAGGACATCTTTATTAGCCAATAAGTGGGAAAGCGTGGAAGAAATCACTTTACTGGTTTCTTATTGATAAAAATTAAATGCATATTTTAGTTTTGACTTTCTGTACATTGTAGTGCCATGATACTTCTTAAAAACAATTTTGAGTAAAAAAAAAGGCGAAAACAATGCATTTTAATCGGTGTTTTTTAGCATTGCAAAAACTAAACTTGTTAAAATTTGGGATTTGCTCCCAAAATATATCCCCTAAAATAACCTTAATTATGCTTATAATTGCTGAGCTAAACGATTTAGATTCATATATTCATGTAAAAAAGTTAGTGCTCATCATCCTTTCCTTGCATAATTTTATAGTTTAAAAAATATCACTTTTGTGTCCTGGAAAAATATTTGTTTACATAAACAGATTCGATATCTATTAAGAATTTAGATTAAAAATAATACGAACATTCTTTGGTATTTGCGTATTAGACCGTCGTTCTTTATCGTCAAATTTGAAGGCGTCTCCAATGAGTTGCTAAACCATTGGCTCCGAGGACCTAATCCATAATTACCCATTCTTTAAACTTCCTCTTTATAAATTTGTAAAAATACAGAACCTTTTAAAAGGTTCATTTTAAGAGGATTAATCTTATTTAATATATTTTTAAATTTTCTACAATAAAAACTATTTTATATATTTAAATCGACTCAATTGGATAATATTTGCCGAATACTTAAAACGCTAGAAACTGAATTAAATTATTTTTGTATACATTGTGTTGGATTTTTACAATTTTATGAAACTATTTTAATGTATCGTGCATTTTTAATTGTTGATTTCTGTATGATTTAAATGACCAAATTTGTATTTTTATACTCTTTGTTCTATTTTTCAAAATTTTATTGTATGTTCATTGAATTTCATATATTGTATTGTAAAAATTTATTTCATATAAAGAGCTTTCAAATATTTAATATCTCTTTTATTGAAAAAAAGAATATCTGCTTATCATCATTTTGTCTATTACTAATTATTTAGAAGATAATTTTATTTTGTTTGCTAGTGACAATTGCTATTATTTCCTGTAACATTTTTATGGAAAAAAAATAATAAATACTTTTTGTTTAATATCCCTTCTTGTGTAATGTGATCATTTCACCATTAAATTGCAAGCTGGTTGATGTTTTGTCCAATGAGAAACTTGACAGGGTCTGAAAAGCAACCATGATATCAGTGAGATAGTTTTATACAGTCCATCACATTGATAGAACAAATTTAGGTTACACCATTTTCACATTATGTACATTTACAATGTAACCTGTGACTGTAAATGAACATGACAATATGCTAACAAAGCTGTATAACCATGAAATCAATGAGATAGTTTTACATACCAATATTTATTAAATTGATCGATTCAAGTTACTCCATAGTCACATTGATTAATTGATTAATTCAAGTTACCCCATAGTCACATTATGTACATTTATCATGTTAACTGTATGCCCTGTCTGTTAAACCTTAAGTTATGATTTTTAGCATCATCATTTTTAAATTCAGGGCAGCTTAAATCAAAGAGGAAGGGTTCAGTCCTTCCTGCGCAAAAATACAAACTGGATCATGAACATGATTTATTCATATATTCTGTTGAGTATAAATTTGAAATGTCAAAAAGGGGAAGGTTAATATCTTGGCTGATAGGGTACAAACAGCCGTACCAAGCAAATGTTTTTTTTTTTATTTTTCGGATTGTATTTGCAATAAACTTTACCTTTAAGAGCAAATTTAATGTTATTAAACTGTTCTTGTACTATTACTGTCATGTACATAATCAACAATTGCTGTCACATTTCCTAGTGCTTTCCAACTGATTACCGGCTAATTTCATGTTACACTGCAAATGTTGTTCCTATCTCTTCAAAATGCAGCAGGATTTAATTAGCATTTTATTTTGATTATTTATTAATTTAGAATTAGCTTTTAAAAAGATTATATCTATTGATAAATAACAATTTAAAACTATTCTTTTTTTAAAGAAACATTTCGACTTGCGATCCATTTCCAGAGACAGAATCCATATACTGACAAAATTTTATTTCATTATTACGCATATATTAGGAAATAAGGAAAATAAGCGAGGTCAATGAACATTAAATAACACTAAATAAAAAGAAATTAATTTCTTTTTATTGATTTGGACTTAATTTGATACATTTTCTTTATTACTTTTATGAAGCTCGATATTCCTGTGATCACATGACCCCTATTTGAAATTTGGAGTTAAAATTACAGAAGGCGATTAAATTTAGTTTGGTTATATTAACGTCCCATTGTAAAGCAACCGTAAGATTATTTCTGGACGGATCTCGTAATTTTGAACCGCGATCAGATGACGAGAGCAACACCTGAGCTGGCACCACACTAGCAGCAGGACGTTTGGCCCTGACGTGTTTTATGTGCAACAGACACCTTTACACGACGGTTCTTCGGTGAAATTGTGTCTGACCTGAAACCGCAAGGCTTAGAGCCGAGACCTTACCACCTGGTCACTACAGCCCGTTTCATAAGGCACATCTAAAAGTGTTGTTGTTGTTACTTATGGCACCAGGGACAAGCCCGCTGCTAATACAGCATCAGATTTAAGCCGAAAGGAGCGTCTCTTGTTTTATGAAACAGCGCCAACTAGGGTCAAGAGTACGACTTAACTACACGCTCACCACATTTGCTTGCACAGCCCCTTTATGCAGGGGAGCACAGTCACACATCTCACAGACAGCACACAGAAGAACAACCATGCCCGAACCGGGACTCCCAGAACGCGAGTAAGACGTGCTACCGATGTGCCAGAAAGCCGGCACATCTAAAAGTAACTTTTTGCAGCATATTCAAAACTGTCTGATTTTATGCTTTCATTTGATTTACAAGAGCTATGGGCTTGATTTTATTGACATTAAAGTTATGTATCGTTTCAATTTAAGGCGTATTCATCTTAGAATTTTTTTCCTTATTTCAAATTCGTATAAAGGTCAAAGAGGTTGAAGTTCTTTCTCTGATAGCTGATTTTTTTCACGAGTCGACAGTTCTCCCAAACTTTGTATTAGTGGACGAAGAAGATATAAAGGGCCTGGGCATCAATCTTACTAATACAAAATTTTTGTGCTATTACACCATTTTTCTGAAGTTATTTGTCTTGATAAGCCGGTAATGAAGACATATTATGGCCCAGGCACCAATTGTGTCTCTGTACCATTGCTTTCTATAAAAATAGTTCAATATATATATATATAAAAGTTTTTCCCGCCATTTCTTTTTCTAAAACCTACGTATACTAAACGCTAACGTACGTGGTACAGAGAGCGAGCTTATTACAAATTGTGAAGTGGCAACAGTAAATACAAACAAAATTTCAAACGAATGTTAATTTACTTTATTCAATGAGTATTTTTTGGTTAAATCCTAGAATACAGTACCCCTTTGGCGCCATTTTGAAAAATGTCGCCGAAAACGACACATTTACGAATGTCGCCAAATTTGAACCACCCTGAACAACTCAACAGGAACCATAGCTTAGGCAACCAGCCAACGAGCGTCCGTGGCATAAATGATGTCACGACTTCTCGGTATAAAGTCGCCAAATCAAGAGGCACCGTATACTAGGATTACACCGCATTTTTATAGCTATAACGAACTAAACGCTTCTCTTAGCTAATTATTGTAGCTTCAAAATATTATTAGGTGTTTCGGAAATAATTCGCCATATCACTAAAGAGGGCATTTAGTCGGAGGAAAGAATATATAAATGAAATCAAGAAAAAAGCTACTAACAAAAAGTTCGATCAAGCACAAATATAGACTTAACACTTCTGCCAGATAAGCAGTCATGGTAAGACTTAAGATTAATGTACGGTTTCTTGTAAGCATGCCAAAAACCTCGCCAATCGTTCAAAAATTCTCTAAAAGTCTGCAATACTGAGTGTATACCACAAAAATATCAACAAACGACTTTTATAGTTGTAATAAAAATTGTCCGATTACATTTAAGCTAGAAATCGCTCCAAAATGTTCAATTTTTGACACCCTTATATTATTCTTAAATATAGCCAATTGCAAAAGGTAATTGATATTCATATCTTTTAAAGCCGTTATCTTATAAAATTACTTTTTGTATTGTCTTAAGAGTAAAAGAAATAATTTTTTAATTATATAAATATCATTTTCGTACAATTTTTCATTTAAGTTTAATCGTATTTTTAATTTACTTTGTTACACTATCTGAAACTTTGTTTTTAAATGCTATGAGGGAATTCAAACTTGCCATCAAAATATTCAAATATGTGCTTTTGTCAAACGTTAAATCAGCAATAGTTTTCAGCTTTATTTCTGTTTTTATTTCGTAATATATATACATTTTGTAATTTGGGTTGATCCGTAGAGAACATCACCCCCTTGGCGCATTTTTCAATATCGCTAACTACTCGAGCTCTTGCGTATTATCTTCCGGAGGAAGATATCCTCCAACGACAACATCGGGTTGCCAAATTTGGCTCTAAATATCCTTGGCGAAAAGGGGGGCGATGCTCTTTACTGACGCACCGTAATTTGCAGTAAAATATTCTAATTAAATTTATGTATTTTAGTCATATCAAATAACAAGGGGGAATATATTTTAAAGAAATGCATTTCACATGAATATTTAACAGCTTAATAATCTTGGCGAACAAATTGGTCATCAAAGGCGGTTAGTTACATTTAAATTTATATGTTAATTTTTTTTAATATGCAAGATAGTGAAGCCAACTCCCTGAATTAAATGTTTTAAAATTTTCAATTTGTTATAATATAGGTCGCTTTAAAGCTGCTTATATTGATATTAAATTAAAATTAATAAAATGAAATCTTTGATCATAAAATTTCAAATTATCATGTGAGAACATTATTATTTTTCAAGTCAATATTTGTCTTAATTAATTTAAGTCGTTAACTAATTTAAATCAGTTTAAAACAATCACGAGATTTCTCTCCCTTTCTCCCTCTGTATATAATATAATACAGGGTGCCCAAAAAGTTCCCGTATTTATGATTTGTGAATTTATTTTACAAAAAAATAGGTTTAAAAATAATTATTTTTATGCCAATGATAAAAAGCACTTTCAACATAACTAAGGAAAAAATAATGAACTTACATTTATAATAAATGTTCAAAATGTCTACCCCTTTCTTGGAGACAAAGCTGAACTCGTTTGCGCATGTTTTTCGAAACGCGTTTTAACATGCTAGGAGTGATTTCTTGTATCCTTTGGGTAACTGCGATTTTCAAATCATCTATTGTATGAGGATCACCTGCATAAATTTTGTCCTTTAAATATCCTCACAGAAAAAAGTTCAGGATGGTCAGATCAGGGGATCGAGGTGGCCAAAGACTTTTTGAGATAAGTCGATCGCCGAAAAAAGCTTCAAGCATGTCCATGGTTTCCTTACTCGTATGGCAAAATTTAATATACTTGAAAAAAAAATAATGGAAAATGATTTTTTAAATTTGGAGTACGGGAACTTTTTGGACACCCGGTATAATATAAATAATGATAATTTTTTAAATTTTCATTTTCAATTTTTCTAGTTGGCAAACAAAGTATTGGAGCTCGTCCGATTTTGAGATGAAATAATAGCTATCATGCCATTATTCTTCCCTAGTCTTTTAAAAACGCATCTTCTTTCAAAGAAGCATACGTAATAATAACGCAATACTGGTAAAAGCAGGTAAAATATTTTTTGCCCTTAAATTTCGGAAGCATCAATAAATCCTAACCAAAACAACATGTTCTCACACGATAAAAAATAATCTCATATTAGAATGAAAAGGAGGAGGAGGACGAAATTTGCCTAGGCTTATCCAACTCAAAAGAGTAAAACTCAGTAGAATATTATTCTTTTCGATAAAAAGAAATTTCTTACCTTCCACAATACCATTCATTCTTACAACGAGAACACCTTTTCAAACCTTTGCCTCCACACTGTGCACATAGTGGCGTGTCCGAAAGCATGGCTTCTATATTTTTCAAATCAAAGGAATTTGTGAGCCTAAACAAATGAGAATTTTACTTGTTGTGTTAAAGATAAGTTTCAATAAAGTTGTATTTTCAACATTAACAATATTAATAATAATGGCAACAGCATATCGTTCATTCTTCATCATCATCTCAGTAAAAAAATAAGCTTTTAATTTCGAGAAATGTACTTGAATTTTGGCTGTTAAGCTCTATTCACTGTAAGAAAGCAGGGTACTTACGTGTTATACCGTCTTCTCCAACGGTTTAGTAACTCATTGGCGATGGATTTAAATTTGGCGATAAAGATCAACGGATTACAACATTGCTGGATTGCCATAATTGAAGGTTTAGCAACTCACTAGCGACGACTTCAATTTAGCGAAGGAAACTTATACCTTTTTTGCCTCAAAATAACTATCAATTGTGCTTGTATATTTATTTAACAATATTTATGACAATTATGAAATGTGATTTAATTTTGTTTCTATCAATTGTAAACTTAAGTGTACATGAATTGATTTTAACTAAATTTTTATATATTTAATTAACCCCTTAACTGGTTTGCCCTTACGCCGTACGTGCATCGATTTATCGAATTTTGATAGTTGTAAACAAAAAAATAAATCATTCATAACAATTATAATTCAAAAATAAAATGACATCGAATTCGTAAATAAGCTAAGTATTCCATGGATTTCCAGCTGAAACAAAATAAGATAACGTTTTCAAAATAGAAGGTGCCATCTTATTAGATAGTAAGGAAAATAAACCAGTTAAGGGGTTAAAATTAATACATAAATAATATTAAAAAAATTGGCTTAGGGTATTTTTTTTTATCATGCGAGAATACAATGTTATTTTAGCTTAGAATGTAGGGATGAAAATTAGTGATTTATTGCTATGAGGCCTCAACTTTTCTCTTTTAGTCTTATTAATGTTCACTATGTTCTCGCTTCTCCTATCTGGCCAATAAAGGACAGAGTTATTATAAGGTATTGCCCAAAGAAGTAACACGAAACCACGAGGGAAAATATCATAAGTTTATATAATTTCGTTCACACGGAAACAACTATTATAAAGGATTGGTGAAGACCTTGTTGTTGCCGGATAAGAGTTCCTACTACAAACAGAAAATTCACAGAAACTTACTTTTTGCAGAGATCTTGGAGCTCGTTTTGTGAAAGAGCGAAACAGGAGTTCATTTGGTTAGCTGCGATTTCTCTCCACTTTCCTCTGTACTCTTTGCGCAGACATTCCCAGATTTCTGGCACCTGCACGCAGACAAAAGAAAAATTCAAAAGCAAATTCTACGATTCAAAAATTTATAAAATTGCTCAATACTAGTACAAGACTGTGTTGCGTGTGTTGTGACTAATGGCACTTGCAGCGGACAAACTTACGCTGATACGATCAGCAGATGTTAAGTCTAAGAAATGCGTCTCTTTGTTTCACAAGTAGCACCATCTAGGGCCAAGAGTACGACTTAGCTACATACACGTCACAACCCATTTTAGGGGTCGGACTACATTCATGCATCTCAGATTGTAATTTAGACCAGGAACAGAGAACGATCACCTCTGACCCAGCACTCCCAGTGGTATTACTCTCGATATGGAGGACTTTGCTACCACGAACAGATTTAATGAGCGGCAGTCGCCATACACTCGGGGAATCTTTTGTCCAGTGAGTTTCAAACCCGTAACCTAAGGAGTACGAGTCCAACGCTCTATCAACCAGGCCATCCCGATTGAAAACAATTGCTACGGCTGAAATGGCAGTAATTTCTTTGTAAATAACAATCAGAATAAAATGTTAGGTTGGGGAAAAAGAAGTTAATTATTATTTTACAGCCATCTACCGAGGAAATAATGAATTTATTTTTCCACTTCTTTGCTTTATTTTCTTTCTATATGAAGTTTTTGAAAATAAGGGGAAAATGAAATCCACTATTTTCTCTGCAGATGGCTGTAAAATAATAATGGATTTCTTTTCTCCCAAACTATGGCTGTAAAATAATAATGG
Organism: Argiope argentata; assembly: GCA_026289955.1. Lineage (NCBI taxonomy): Eukaryota > Metazoa > Arthropoda > Arachnida > Araneae > Araneidae > Argiope > Argiope argentata. Next base: position 1,945,108 of record JAOUZG010000678.1, on the reverse strand, counting down.
ATTTCTTTTCTCCCAAACTAACATTTGAACACAGTACAGGCAGAAGCTTAAACTCTTGTTTATACATACATGAATTGCTCTGTATCACGAACATCATCCAAATTGTAATCTATTTCATGTCGAACCCTATTGTTAAAAAATTTTCCTTGTAGGTGTATTTGGAGGCAATCCAATGAGCAGGATTTTAACGAAGTCTTCCAGGTAAACTCTAATGTAGCACATTCACCGCTTTTGTATCAGTCAAAAAGAAACTTATCAATAACACAGTGCATTCAATCGCTAGCTCTCAGCTTGCTTTCTATCCAATACTCCACTAAATCTTTGGATTTGAGTGCTTGATTTTTTTATAGTTTCTCTCTACCGGAAGTGATGTAATCTTTGCAAAGGTCCAGAATTTTCCCCAAGCTTCAGGGAAAAACTGGTCTCAGTTTATACAATATTCAGATCAACTGGAGTCTTCCAGAAGCAATAAAAGTAATTCAAAATATATTCTGCAATCTACATGGTAAAAAATTAACTACGAATAAACTATTTCAGATACAACCATCTATTAAAGGTTTCAAAAGTAAAATTCTGCCCAGGAATAAAGATGTCATTAACTCGAGACTTCGAATAGGCTTTGGTGAATGTTATATAAGCCAGATAACTTCCTTCGAGCTGAAGGGTCCCTTTTGCTTGATTGGTACGTTACTTGGCTACTAACCATAAGATTCGGAGTTCGGGCCTAGCACTATCCGCTATAATCACCTAGAAGGCCATACTTATTTAACTCATTAGCATCTTTTGCACTCGGATAATGCACCACTCTGCAATAAATGCAATTTCATTCTAACGGTTAAGCATATTTTATGTGAACGCCGAGATTTTAGTACAAAAAGACAAGCTCATTTTGGATCGACGATTTTTAACTTAAGTGATATTGTAGTTGATAATCTTCATTCAAATCTTTTTAACTTCTTAAAAGATATTCAAATTTTAAATCTGATTTAATTGTATTTTTCTTTCTTAGAATGCCTTAGGTTCCTACACGAAGACCATGTTTAATGAATGTTTGGCTCAGAATGACCAAGTCTGGTCCTTGCGCCTTGAAACCAAACCAAATATTATAGAAGATTTGCTTTTGTCGCTAGTTTTAAGATTTGTATTAAGAAGACTATTTTAAGATAAGATCAGCTCTGTTACGTGCTGAGCGGGTGCCACGTTATTGGTATCGAAGGCAACGAATTTGTCGATTTTGGTGACAAAAGGGATAATGCTGGTAACTTCAAGAATTTTTCTCATCTGCCCTATAGAAATCAAGATGCGCCTTGATTGGCCCAGAAGGTCTTGGAGAGTCACCCGGGAGCTGTAAAAGGTCGGCAGACTCAAGCTAAAGACTAATTAAATTGAACCGTTAGCGAAGGTGGAGTAGAAGACACGTAACGAGTCTTCGAGAGGATAGCGAAGCAACAGCGGAGTGCCAGCGTTGTCCACAGTTCAAACGAGTGCTGAACTGCTGTGTACCGAGTCCTGTTGTCTAATGTGGAAGCAGCGTCGTATAGCGTATGAAGTAGCCAATTGTGTGGTAGTGAGTCGGCAGCTAAAGCGAGGTGACAGTGAGAACTTCAGACATTTGGAGAGACCGTACAGCAAAATTCTGAGGATTCCCTCTCCTGCTGGATTTCGTCGGGCCCCTTTGTGTGTTGTGCGATTACTACTTCTGGGTTACTGTCTGTTGTAGTGTGCTGCTGTATATTCGTCTTGGCTGTACATATTTGTCGTCTGAATATTCGTCATCTGTGTTCTTTGTGTCAAATAAACGTCGTTGTTGTTTTCTACTGAGGCTTGCTGATTGTGTTTTCACATTATGCACTCACTATAAGCGAACCCTAAGAGAATTTTCATAACAATATTTGCTTATTGCAAATAATTCACATAGCAAGCAATAATGTGCTGCAGCATATCGCTGCTTGTTGTTTATTTATTCTACGTTATGATATTGCTACAAGCGGGTGAGCGCCAGGGAAGCGTGCCGAGTTGGCGACTTTTGAAGAGGAGCTTCGCGCCAGCCGGGTTTGTTTGGCGAAAGGAATAGTCTGGTAGCCGCTGGACCGTTCACGAAGCCCCGCGTGCTTTTGGGCACGCGCTCATTCGACTATATAAGGGATGGGTTGCCGTAGTTTCGGAAGAGTTTTTCCTCTCGGTAGAGAAGCGACTCTCTGGACTAGCGGATTGCTTTCCTCGATTGTTATTGGTGAGCTGCGTTTACGTTTGCTGTTTACGTTGTATTATTGAGCTCGCTGCGATTTACTGTTGCTGCGCTATACGATAGCTGTTTTGCAGTCTGTTTTTATTGTGCGTAAGGCTTGCATTTACGCTGTAAGTGACCGTTGACTGCTGGATTGTGTTTATCTGAAGTTTTCCTTTCTAAAGTCATCCTGTAAATATCTGTAAAAAGCTGTAAATAAATTTGATTGTGCCGTCCTGAAGTAAAGTCAATTCAATCCCAACCAGCTACGCTAAAAACGTAACAATATTTTTAAAAATCTAAAACTGTACAATTGATTTTAAAGTCCAGTGTTTGCGATGCTTATTATATGAGCGCAGGTACATAGTATAAACATATGCTTATCACATGATAAAATACATAATTTATATATGTATCATATTATGCACAGAATGTCAACTGACACGTTATGAATTTTTTTCGTTGAAAATTTAACATAAGACCATTATAATTTTTTTCTCAATCTCACCTGTTCAATAATCACTCCTTTTTTGGGAATAGGCGCATCAAACAGGCTAAGATGCTCCAGAAAGCGCAGGAGCTCTCGCAAAATCGGAATCTGCTCAATAGTTACATCATTTAATCTGCAGCGTAACTGAAATAAGTGAAAAGCGTTAATTGTCAAATATTTTTTGATGTTTAAAAAATTACATTATCTGTGCTGGTAATAAAGAAGTAAGTACGTATGTTAGCTCACGACAGAACATTCTATTACCAAATGTGTGAATTCTATATTTCAAAGAATGTAAATATGCAATTTTTTGAAATACCATACAAAGCAAACTTTAAAAAATTTAAGTAAACGAAAAATAAGCTAGTTTTTGGAATTTGTATGAGATAACTTTCGAAAATATTGCCACGCAAAGCTAATCATTAAAATATTTTGAATATTTAAAAGTAGCCCTTTTATTGCTATAAGTTTTGCTACAGTCAAATTGATATCAACAAATATTATCAAATATATCTGAAAACTACAGAATTGATTTTAAAAAATATCTTCGTGTAATATATGCAATAATTTTTCCATTTTTTTCAATAAAATTTAAACGGTTTTCATTATTTTTTTTTAAAAATTTAGTTAATGAAGTAGGATCCTATATTTACTTATCTACATATTTCACACAAAGAATAAGAAAAAAAATTGAAATGAAATCTGCTATGCATAATTCAGTGTATCATGGCAGAACATCATTTTTTGAACGGCCAAACACCACGTGCTCGTGCGAGTTAAATTATATTTTTATTCCTTTTAAGGGTTTCATTGAATGAATCACTAGTATTGAAAACGATCCAAAAAAAAAAAACTTTGTCTCACATTTATTGATTTAAAAAAAATACCACATTTCCTATTTATTTCGTTTCATATAATCACGCGCTGAAAATGACATTTTCTATGTTTTATTTGCTGTTGTCATTAAATTATTATTTTTTAAATCTGAGATTTTGTAAATGCAATAGCAACGCGTTATTAAAAGTTGATTTTTTTTGAGATGCTCGTGCAGATAATAAGTTATTGACGTCAAAAACCTCATTCCAAAAACAACATCATGTTTTGAAATGATTAAAAAAAACAATATCGCGAAAATAGATTATGAAAATAGCTACATTTTAATGATGTCATAAGATTTGACTCTGAAAAAATCATGTATACAGTTCATTGAATAAGGGTAAGTTTATTGAACCAACCGAACTGTAATGTTTATGTCGATTTGGTAGTTAAAATCATGAAACCAAGTTAACGGAACGAGGTTTAACTGAAACCAAGCACAGTCAGTATTCTCAACGGATCAGCTGATTGCCAAAAGGCGATTAGTTTTCGATAATTGTATATCCATTTTCTTGAATATGGGAATAATAATTGATTTTATATGATTGACGTTGTAAAAAGTGAACAGATATTAATGAATCAATAATAAAAAAAAAACTCTCCCTACAACATTCACATGTATTTTTACATTCGGATACCTTTTTTAATGATCGCCATCATATAGTAAGAGGACTGAGATTGTATTTCTGTCATCTTTGGTTGATTTTGTTTCAAGATTTGGTATAGATATATTTGGTAACAAGATCATACATTAAAATTTACCAATCTAGCTCGTTTCTCTTTTAATAACTGATTTATATTCACTCAGATTCCCCCAGAGGGCGCCTCGTAACGAGAATGAGATGCTTCTGGTATGGTGGTTGAATCTCGCCACCCTTGGAGGTTACTTTAATAGGGGGGGTAGGACTTTTCCCATCGATGATGGGACCTACTTTCTAAGGGGAAGGTTGTGCCGTAGTCGGTGATGGCCGTTAGAACTCAACCACAGTTGCCACCAGTGTTGCTGTTACGTCGGTCTGGTCATTCGGTTTTATGGTTAATCCATGTGCCTTGGTGGCAGGTCGGAGAGTCTGTTTATGACTTGCATTCAGTCAGGATGGATGGAAATAATTCTGAAAAATTGATTTTTTTTGAATTCATGAAGATCTGAGACATGTCTTAATACCTGAAGATCTATTTTTTTCTGATTACCTTTTTTAGTCTTAAAGCATTTCGTATAAAAGGAAGTGAAAGCAGGTGATAAGACTTATAATGAAATCATAAACTATCATATATATTATTATGGAAAAATACCCAATTCCTCCTGAGTTATACCATGAGAAGTTCAAGAGGCTTAATAATGGATAACGACACTTTATTGCATTCAAAACCACGAATACACAGTGACGAAATATAGCTAAAGCACACATTAAAATCCCTTGCAGTGCAGTAAACAGAAGCACGCACTATTAAACACCCGCAATAGCACAGTAAGCTCACAGAATTCGCAGAAGAACAATAATACCTCAAAGCTAGACTTCCTTCTATTAATCGCTTGAGATTAACTCTGTGTTTTGTTAACTTCTCACGTCTGTCAGACTCTGTTTTTAAAATTTTCATGACATGATATCAAATGTTCCAGAACAAGCATCCGTTAACACTGTCTGTGAAACTGCCTTCTGTTGTTGCTGTAGTTATTTATGGCACTTGCCTAGGGCAAGCTCCACTGCTGCATCAGTAGATTTTAAGCCGGAGATATGTGTCTCTTGTTTTAAGAGTAACGCCAAACAGGCCAAGACTACGACTTGGCTACACACATGTCACAACCACAGCGTCACAAGTCGCAATTAGACCTGGAACAGACAGCGATCACTTCTGCCCTAGTACCCCCAATGGAAAGACCAACAAGCTATCAATTTTATTTTGGTACAGACCAAAATGTAAGTATTGACCGACAATTTTTGCTCTCTCTCTCTCTCTCTCTCTCTCTCTCTCTATCTATCTATCTCTCTATCTATCTATCTATCTATAGCAAATTTTCTTTGTAAACAAAATCAATCGTTCTTATAATTAAACGTGATTCCTCTGTGGGAAACTATGTGCTTTTAAATAAAAGAGAATGGATTTCTTTCAATGACTTAAAAACATATAACAAAGCATTTTATTTAAATTATCTAACATTAAAATATTTTGAAGAATTTATAATATTGCTTCCCGTTACATTTGTGTTGTTGTTACTTATGGTACTTGCCATGGACAAGCCCGGCTGATACATCAGCAGATTTTAAGTTTTAAGCCGAAGATATGCATCTCTTTGTTTTACATGTAGCGCTATCTAGGGCCAAGAGTATGACTTAGCTACACACACGTCACAACCCTTTTTAGAGGGCGGACCATTCATGCAAATCCATTCATGCATTAACAGATCGTAATCTAGATGTGTAACAGAGAACCCCTGTAGAGATCACCTCTGACCCAGTACCCCCAGTGGTATTACTCTCGACATGAAGGACTTTGCGACTCAGCTACGACGTTCGGTGCCAAAGATTCCACCATCTATACAGGTCTGGTACACGGAAAAGACACCAATGGTATGGTACTATTTCAATTTTATCGTAACCCCGATTCAAAATGGCAAAATTGGATCAAAAATCGTTTCCACGAGATTCAAATGGAGACATTCTCAAATTTAATTAAATTGAATCTAGAGCATCTTTTTCTTCCAATATGAAAGGCGTTCTCCAACGACATAAAGCAAGCCTATTTGTAACCTTGTTCATCCATCTCTGTTGATCAGGAATAGATTACTTTTACCTGTGTTCCACAGCAAATAACGCAATTGATCCAACGCTATGGTTTTGTGCCACATCAACCTACACTGATTGGGATATTGCAAAAGCTGAATTCTCTTTGTTCATACTTTAGCTGAGGTCTTACCTTTAACAACTGATCTTTCTTGTATCCACTCATATCGTACTTTTTCTGACAATCGGGATTCAGTAAAAGTTGTACCAGAGCAATCCAGATCTGCAAATAGAAAACACACACACCCAGATTTTCATTTCTTAAAAAATGAGAATTGTATTTCATAACAAAACACATCTACATTCGTAAAATATTACTAATTTTGTATATGATTGGGACTGCTTAGCAAGTTTAACTATTGAATGCTTCTTTCTCGCAATTAAAATAAAACTCAGTGATACTGTAGTTTATTAAAGTTAGGTTGCTTGAATTAGTATAGCGATGATGATATCAGAGATACAAAACTAATATTACCTATGCATCGGAATCAAAGTAATTAAACTCAGCACATAACAAATTAGCACAGAGATGAGAAAGTCACCTCAAGGGACTGACTTTTCATTCTATACTATTATAAACCTATAATTTTGCGTCATTGTAAGAAAGATTTCTTTTACGATCAGCCCTGTAGCGTGCTGAGTGGGTACTACATCAGTGATTTGAGAGCTTGGTGACAAACTTGGCGACTTTGGCGACAAAATGGATAATGCTGGAAACTTCGAGAAATTTTACGAACCGTCCAATAGAAACCGAGATACACCCTGATTGGTCTAGAAGATTCTCGGTCCGCCTTCTGTTAGATCTGAAAAGGCGACAGTTTCAAACTGAAGGTGAATTAAATTGAGCCAGAAGCGGATTTGCAGTAGAAGACATGTAACGAGTCTTCGAGAGGATAGCGAAGCAACGGCGGAGTTTAAGACAATTGTGTGCAGTTCAAGCGAGTGTTGAACTGCTGAGTAACTGTTGTATATAGGTTAAGCAGGAACGTATAGTGTGTGGAGTATCCAGTCATGTTGTAGTAAGTCGGAAGCTTAAGCGAGATGACATTGACAACTTCAGCCGTTAGGAAAGACCGTAAAGCAAAGCTGGATTCTGTCTGGCCGCTTTGAGTGCTATGGTCAATTACTGCTATGGGTTACTGTCTACTGTAGTGTGCTGTCCTATGCATATTTGTCGTATGTGTATTCATCGTCTTTGTGTAAACAAAAGCCATTGTTGTGTTCTACTGAGGCCTGCTGTTTGTGTCTTCACCACATACAACCACTATATAAAAGTACCCGGTGATCCGTAACAATACATTAAATATAACATTCTTTACAACATTTTGTGAATGACTTTTCTTCGAAATTTCTTTGAATAGTGTTCTTTTTTTGTTTGATTTCGTGTTGTAGTGAAGAAAATCAAATATTAATTTTAACTTTGTACTCTTTGACCATTGAATCGAATATCTGCTAGATATTTATTGATATTAGGACCATATAATAAGTAGTTTCATTTATGCAATAGAAATTAAATGGAGCATTTATTAATGGACGCGACTTTTGCAAATACCTGATGCTAAATTGAATTAAGTTGTATTGAAATTTTAACTTTCTTATACTCGAGTTGCATGAAGAAATAGTACCACAATCATTAAACAATTTCAATCATAATAATTTGATGAATCTTCGTGCTTCAGGTTTTGCAGAATCTTTTGTGATTGCAGAAGAAAAGGAACGAGTGACGCGAATGAGATTTACTGTGGGGTATAGGCCCCAAAATTGCAGATTCGAGTCAAATATTAAGACAGTCTGAAAATGGAAAGTTTATTTGCTCACTTTTGCACATATGAACGCAATAATTTTGAGATTGAGCAAGTGAAATAGAAAAATTTTGACTTAGCTTGTCGTTAGAATATGTTATGTGTATGACATTTTGGATCAAGTGCGTCAACATTTTGAACATCAGTTAATTTAATTGTTCCATAGTATATTAATATAATTATACGAAAACGAAACAAATAAGTGGTTGAATTTTAGCACATAACCTTAGCTTCGAAACATAGATTGCTTGTTGCTTTGTGTGTGAAATTTAATGGCACAAAAGCCATATTTGGCTATACTGCGCCAATCACATGGTGAAATAATATATTTCGAAAACACATTTCTTTAATTATAAGAGTATAATTTTCAAACACATATAATGGGCCACACCAGAAAAATATTCTTACATCATTTTTAAAATGGAAACAAAGATTCATGAAAATTTGAAAAAAAAATGTGGCCATTCACAAAAATTAAAAAAAAAAGAAGTTAAACATAAACGGGAGGGGAAAAATGCTAAATGCAATAAAAAAAGTCAATAGCTTATAGAAACTTAAAGATATTTGAGTGGTATTTTTTACTCACAAGGTCTTGTAATGTTAATGACGAAGTAAAAAAAAAACGGACACGACAAGAATTAAAAACAGGACAATAAATTAAAATGATTGGATTTAAGCATATGTGAACATTATAAAAACATTCGTATGTGTTTGAGAATACGAAGATTTGCAATTTTTGATATCTGAATAGCAGATCTTCTTCAAACTTTGAGCCCAATGCTTCAAAGCCAAGAGGTGTTGTTGTTGTTGTTACTTATGGCACTTGCCATGGACAAGCCCCGCTGATACATCAGCAGATTTTAAGCCTAAAATATGTATCTCTTTGTTGTACAAGTAGTGCCATCTAGGGCCAAGAGAACAACTTAGCTACACACACGCCACAACCCTTTTTAGGGGGTGGACTTCATTCGTGCAATTTCATTCATTCATCTCAGATCGTAATTTAGATCTGGAACAGAGAACGATCACCTCTGACCCAGTACCCCCAGTGGTATTACTCTCGACAAGGAGAATTTTGCGACCACGAACAGATTTAACGAGCGCCAGCCGCCACACACTCGGAGAATCTTTTGGCTTATAGGGTTCGAACCCGTAACCTAAGGATTACGAGTCCAACGCTCTACCAACCAGGCTATCCCGGCCTAAAGCCAAGAGGTATAAAGTGCATTCACAGTTCTCTATACCAGACTATGATGTTAAATACAAAACGCTTTATACTATGTTTAGAATTTAAGCAGATGCAAAAATTGAAGGAAAGGGCTCGGGAAGGGGTACAATGGAAGATTTGCGAATTTTGTAAAAACAGATAGTTACTTGTCCCTCTATTTTGTTGATTTTCATGAAATCAACGGCGCTCAGCTTCCTCCACTTCCCATCAACATATTTCATTCTTTCGCCATCCACCTCCTTTGACCAAGGAGGTGCATTCAAGAGATTCGTGAAGAGCAATGGGACATCGTGTACCACGAGAAGGCGATGAAGGACACCCAAAGGTATTCTGCAAAAAGTTGGAAATAATAGTCTTACATTCCAAATGAAAAAAGAAAATATAATTAAATAATAAAACTCAACAAATAATATTATCAGGTTTAATTCCTCATGATTTCTTTATTAAAATTTTATAAAGTTTTAGAAAAGTGGGATGGCAACCAAAAAGTTCTTTTTATTTTCAGAATAAATGGAATTATAAGCCGAAGAGAGCAATTATTATTAGATAATTATTTGCGTTTATTGATAGTAAATTAATTCATAATAATAATACGATAAGTTCAAGACATATTTTTTTTAGTCTTATTCTTCTAGTAAATGGAGTAAATTATACCCTTAGTAAATTCTAGTCCTATTCTCCTAGTAAGTTCTCCATGTCCTATTCTCTTAGTAAATCAGTTCATAATAATGAGGATTATACAAACAACTATAAGTCTCGATACA
>JAOUZG010000678.1:1883005-1934928 GCA_026289955.1 Argiope argentata | reverse complement strand
TTCTAGTCTTTTTCTCCTAGTAAATTCTCCATGTCCTATTCTCTTAGTAAATAAGTTCATAATAATGAGAATTATACAAACAACTATAAGTCTCGATACATATTCTTTTAGTCTTATTCTCCTAATAAATTCTAGTCTTTTTCTCCTAGTAAATTCTCCATGTCCTATTCTCTTAGTAAATAAGTTCATAATAATGGGAATTATACAATCAACGATAAGTCTCGATACATATTCTTTTAGTCTTATTCTCCTAATAAATTCTAGTCCTTTTTTCCTAGTAAATTCTCTATATCCTATTCTCTTAGTAAATAAGTTCATAATAATGGGAATTATACAAACAACTATAAGTCTCGATACATATTCTTTTAGTCTTATTGTTCTAGTAAATGTAGCAAACTTTTCTCCAAGTAAATTCTAGTCCTATTATCCTGGTAAATTCTCCAAGTCTTACTCTCTCAGTAAATCAATTCATAACAATGAGAATTGAACTAAAAACCATAGCTTATATTGCCTTTTCTCTTAGTCCTTTTCTTTCCAAATGTTTTCATTTTTTTATAATTAATTATTTGAAACCTTTTTTATGTCATAAACTTTAATAGCTTCAGTAGCGGTAAAGGCTCGATTCCTCTAGAGATTTATCAAGTTACGTTCCAGATGCTCGAGCCTTAGGAAGGCTGAACACGTTTTTTCTGAGATTTAGCAAATATCCTTTATTTGGATACCATTGAACACTCAGAGAAATCTGTATTGGTTTAAGCAACGTCTTCGTAATCTGACTACAGATCAAAGATGACTATACTACAGTAATGCAGTAGATTTTTGGATTTGGTATCTAGATTATATAGAACCTTGTAATCTTGGTACTTCAGCTTCGAAACGGGACATAAACATAGCTAAACTAAAACTTCACCAGCTTTTTGCATATTATTTTTTCATGGAGAAAATTTCTAATTATTTTATCTACTCATCAATGAAAACAGCTGGAAAGGTTTTGTTTTCTTTTGTTCATGCTATTTTGTCATTATCATGTCAGAACATGATATTGTTTTAGAAATGATGTTTTGTGGAGTGAACAAAAACCCGTAGGCGAAAAATAAAAAAAATCCTTAGGCGGAAAAAATTGAAATTTTATTATCTGCACAATTACGTCAAAAAATCAGCTTTTAATAACGCGTTGTCATCGCATTTACAAAAGCTCTGATCTTAAAAATAAGTTAATGACTACAGCAAATAAAGCCTAGAAAAATGTCATTTTTAGCAAGCGATTATACGAAATGAAATAAATAGGAAATGGGATATTTTTTTAAACAATAAATGCGAGAACAAAGTTTTTTTTGGATCGTTTGCAATAGTAAAGCGACTCAATCAATCAATGAAACAATTAAAAGTAACAAAAATATAAATCAACTGGCACGAGCATGTGGTGCTTGGCCGTTAAAGAAATGACATGAAAAATTGAAATATGCATAACAGATTTCCTTTTAATCTTTGTTTTTTTTTGTTTTTTTTATGAAGCAAGAGTAGTTACGTTTTAAAAATTGCATTAAAAAAATTAAAATTGTGATTCAGTTAGAAAGATATTTAAAAGCGATGTGATTTTGATACAAATCAAACTATTAACAAATAAACTAAATATCAAACTATTATTCAATTAAAGAAATATTTAAACGAATATTTTTATCCTTATTTAATTTTATCATGCTACTTGACACATGGACTTCGTTAGATATTCTAATAACGAATACCCAAGAAAATCGTGTCAAGTTCAAAATTCAACGCTATTTTACTGTATTCATTGATAGGAATTATAATGCTTGAAAGGATTTTAATGTTTTGAAAAACACTATTCTAGTGCAAATAAAAAAGTATACTTGCGTTTTCAGGTGCTGTGTCATATACGATAAAAGAGAAATACATTTTATTCCAGATTCGAAGGCAATTTCTCTCCTCTGGTGCTCTAAGCGACTGTTATCATCTTGATCGCCATTTGATTGGCTGATGGGATCTTCTAATTTTTCTTTTTCCAAGCTATTCAGAAAGAGAAATTTTCTAGATTATTCTTTGGAGCCATTTCTTAAATAATAAAACAAGCGATCAATTTTTCTGCTTGAAAACAGATTTGGACAGAATGCTGATTAATCATATTTTAAATTAAAAACGCTAAGTTAGAAATAACAGCATTTATCCAAAAATTATTTGTGGCAATTTTTACTCTCATAACGAGAAACTTTCTTCTACTTCCAATTTTTTTCATTGAAAAATATAAAGGACTAGCTCTTACCCGCGACTTCGTAAGCGTGGAAATTTTGATGTGTATATGCAAGAAGTGACAGTCTAAAATGTTATCGAAACCGTATACATGCTTATATTTTCAACGTCAATTGGAGCAACTCAAAGACGTGAATTTTAAGCGCCGGCTGGGGTAACGCAATGCAGATTAGAAAATTTGTTTTATTTTCATTCAAAAGCACTTCTGAAGGAATCAAAAGATCTATTAATTAAAAATGTTTAATTTTAAATTCATCATACACTACAAAAATAAACGGAATCGTTTGAAATAACCGTTACGTCTAACATCATTAGCGAGGGGGGGGATGTTATGTTATTAAAACCGTAAGGGTACTTTTCCGTTTGTCGGGCGCAAACGAACAATCGCCAAAGAAATTTGAGAAAATTTGGCGGAATTCTAAATTATTTGCTAACGGAAACATGCCACTATAAGCATATATAAAAATATATAGCTAACACAACTAAAATTTAATTACAAAAACATACAGTGGAGCACTTTTAATATATAGTCATTTTTGCCACCAAATTTTAGCGAAATGGCATTTACAGTCACAAGGTTTCGATGCCCGTTGCAGTAAATTACTGGAAAATAGAAAAAATATCAATAAATGCAGTAATACGGAATGCACTAAAAAATTTAATCGAAAATGATGAAAATAGGCAAAAGAAATAAGTACAGCAAGAAAAAATTCAAGAGAAATGAATAGGAAATAACGAATTATATTAACACAAGAACAGCATAAGAAAAAAATTTAATAAACATTCCTTTAGAATAATAAGATAATATTAAAAGAACACCGGAAATGGAAAAATAAAAACGAACGATTCAAAAAGCTCAGGCAGATGTTTTCAGAATTTTTTATTTTTGGATGGAAAAGTTAGTTTTTAATTAATAAAAAATTAATCACTCAATTAACCGGAATAAATAGTAGCCTATGTTCTTTTGTAGACTATAATCTATCTGTGTGCTAAATTTCATTCAATTTCTTTCAATCGTTCTGGCGTGATTAAACCCCATTATCCATCCAAACTTTCACATTTATAATAGTAGTATAGATATAGATGCAATTTCTGAATTATTGCTTAGTTACTCAATTATTGTTTAATTATTCATTTTTTTATTTTCTCGTATATCAAATATAAAGAAAATATAATGTTAGTAAAATTCTCTCGAAAGAATGATGCAAAGATGCAGACTTTCTTTGTAAAAGGAAAACTTGTATTGAATATACGCAACACAAGCTACAAATTCACAGCGAATTAACTCTATTTAGTCTGCTAATTTCGATTAACAGCAAAGCTATAGAACGCACATCACATAGAAAATACGCTCTTTCAAGCTCAACCAACCGTCTTCTATCGCTCTCCAAACTATTCTGATTCCCCACTTTTAAGCCACGCCTTTAAATAGCGTCTTACTAAAGTGGGTGGGGCAAACACGAAAATCACTCGCTCGTTCTAAATAACTGTGGAACTTTCTCCAACATTCACTAAGAACAAATCTTTATTTCTTAGCTTCCACTACACATTTTAATTTGTAGTAAAAACCGTTAGCGTCCTCATTATATCGCCAGCACACCTACATCTCCAAATTAGCCTAATATGACGATATTCTGTTTTAAATCCCCTTAGAATGGTCTTTTCTCGCTGACACGTGATCCCATTACAATTAATCTTATATAATTATATTTATAAATATTTACAAAAAAATACATACATATTTATATTGAATTTACACAAAATTCATAACAATAGTAGTCGTCAAAAAAATTCAAACTCGAGCTTCTAATGAATCTCTACGTCTTAAGCCTTCCTGAGTTAGAAAAACACATTTTTATGAAATGTCTGTTAGTTCATTCTGTGACGAAGTTAATTCACAAAGACTTTGATCGAGTCGGGTGAAATTTGGTGCATGACCCTTATCGTTCAGAAGTCTGTCTATATGGAATATAATTTAACGCAATAAATACTAAAAAAAGAAGGTTAGAAGAATAAAATTCAGCACACATGTTTACAATCTATAATGTAAACACTTATCAAATTTTGAGTCAAATCCAATAGTCTGTGCTTTTAAAACTCTGCAAATGCTATAATTCAAAAACACAATGACTTAAGTATATCAACTTTGGTATGTTGTTACAATTTTGGGACTGATTGAGAAAAAAAATTCTAAAACACAAATTTTATTTTCGGATACAATTAACCATATACCAGGAATTGATTGCCAAGTAACTCGCCAAGGATGATACGATAAATTCAAAAATAGGATTAAAAAAAAATAAGATTGATAAAAATGCTAAATTCATGCCGAAGCTATGGACACTCTCTGGGATAACATTTTTGTTTAAGTTTATACGAGAAAATTTTGGAGAGACCACTCCCGTGGACTCAACGCTTTTTTTAAAAAAATCGCCAAGCAATTCGCAAAACGATTCCTGAAACATCATCTCACGCCATACTGTGATATATAATTATTTGCACGTTAATCCCTGTAAACAAAATGAAGAATAGTCAGAAGTTTTCAATGGCAAAAATCTTTTCCCCATGATTATTAATTAATCAATGTCTTATTATTTCCCCATAATTATTAATTAATCAATGTTAAGAGAGAAAAGAAATCAAAATAAATGAATTGACATTTGAAATGATGGAAGGAAAACTCGCCTATACTTTTAGATTCAAGTAATTAAAAAATTTAAAATATTAGAACCGAAAAAAAAAATGCTACGGCCTATATTTTAATAAAGTATATCACCCATAAGAAAAAACTATAAAATTTTATTCCCTTATTATATTATTAAAAGTATATTATTTTATCCTTATATATTTAAAAACTCATAATTTTATACGCAATTTTAAGCCCCTTTCTAAGTGCAACAAAGAATTTAAAATTCAATTACAGACGCGTCAATATGTTTCCTTACTAACTAATATTCCTATTGTAGGGTCATGACTTAAAAAAAACAACAAGCAATTAATTTTGTCACGTTCCAAATTGTCATAAGAATGATTTGAATTTTAAGAATCGTTAAAAAATTATGAGAAACTAGCTTTTACCCGTGACTTCGCACGTAAGGAAAAGCACAAAACTAATCCGAAAACGGTTTATTTACAGTGCGTACCTGAAACAAATCAAAAGCGCAAATCAAGTCCGTATTTCTTTAAAATCAAGTCATGTCTATTTTATTTATCGATCAAGATTGAGATGGCTACAACAGTATTATATATATATTTCAAACTTTTAATTAAAACGAAAATACATCTGTCAACAATAACAAAACATTGCGCATGCCAGAACTTTCAACGGCAATTGGAGTTACGCAAATGCATGAATTTTCTACGCCAATTGAGGTAACGAAATACAGATTAGAAACTATTAATTTCCTTTATTCTGTTTTATTTTAATTCAAAAGTATTTCAAAATTAATCTGAAAAAATGATTAATCGACAATGTTTGATTTAAAATGCATCAAACACTAAGAAAATAGAAATAATCATTTGAAATAATCTGGCGAAAATTTGTTAAGCCTAATCTCATTTATGTAGATAAGATCCTTATCTATGTAGATAAGATCGAATAGCCTCTCAAAGAAGTCAGCTTTTTAAACTAGTATCCCTAGTATGAAATTTTGCAATTATATTTAATTTTAAAGTGTTTATTACAGTTAATGACTTTTAAAAATGATAATTTAATTAATACTTGTAATAATTTTAATTTAATATTGTTTATAAACTGGTTTGTTATCTATAAACTGCATAAGGTTAACATACATTTTGACACATTTAAAAAGCTTATAAGACTTTTTAATGATCTTAGAATTATTAAATCAGGTTGTTAGTTTCTAAAAAGAAACATAAATAAAAAATTTAAAAAAAAATTAATTAAAATTTTTAATTACCTAAATGTTAGCTTTTTTTCTTAAAATTTTTGAAGTATATTAATGCCGAAAATCCTTTTTACACCATTTAAAAATTTATTTAGCTTTTCAGTAATAACAATTTTATATCCTAACATTTTCGAAAATATTTTTAAGTATCTTTTGTAGTAAATTTTTATTTTATTTTAGTAATTATGTTTATAGGCAATACTATATATATTTTTATATACAAACAACATTATAACATTTTTTACGTATATGACATTGCTGTTATAATTTAATAAATAATACAGACTACCCAATATTAAATTATACAATGTTTTCTGGTAAAAGTTCGAATTTCTTTTGATCGTTAAAAAATATATATATTCTGAAGAAGAAAGCAAAAATAAATAAAAAATAAAATAAAACAAAATAAAATTTACGATCGTAAATTTCAAGTTATGTGAGAACATTAGTATTTTTAAGTCATTATTTGTCTTAATTAATTGAAGTCTTTAACCAGTTTAAACCGGTTTGAAACCATCAGGAGACTTCTCTATCGGTCTCTATCTCTCAATTATATATTATATATATATATATATATATATATATATATGTGTGTGTGTGTGTGTGTGTGTATAATTTTTTGAAATTTTAATTTTTAATTTTTTCTAACTAGCAAACAAAGTTTTGGGGCTGGATCAATTTTGAGATGAAATAACAGCTACGATGTCCTAATTCTAAGTCAGCCTTTTGAAAACGCATCTGCTGTCATAGAAGCATATTTAATAATAAAACAATACTGATAAAAGCGGGTCAACCTTTTAAAAACGCATCTGCTTTCAAAAAGCATGCATAATAATAATGCAATACTGGTAAAATCTGGTAAACAAAATTTGTCTGTAAATTTCGGAGGCATCCAAACCTTCTAACCAAAACAACATCATTTTTTCACATGGTAACAATCTAGAAATGATATAGAAAATCACCTTGTGAATAGTATTACGTTTCGATAGCAGTAATCCACCATGTCTATAAGAGAGTCCCCGGCTGCTTCTACGACATCCTCATGAAATAAAACAGCTTCCAGAAATGTCTCTAAGGCGACTTCATGGTACAGCTAAAATGATAGAAATATGAATGTCACATAAATGTTCAAATTTGTATTTTGTATCCAACCCACTTTATATACAACACATTTCTCTCACTGTTACAATCTTTTTGATAAGTTGTCTACAAAATTGTAGACAACTGCTACAAATTTTGGATACTCAGTCTTTTAAAAAATTCTGCAATGTTTAATAAATGTCTACATTGAGAATTCATCAATAGTTTGAGAATTGATTTTTCAATAATTGTGTAAGTTTCACGAAGTAATTTTAAGAAATACATTCGTGTTTAAGATGACCTAATGTTTCAAATTAATTATCTTAATTTTGTGTTTTCAGTTATGGAAAGGAGGGTTGATTCTTCTTTAATTGTTCCATAACAAAGACAGAAACAAGAAGGGTTTCATGATTTCGAAATTACACTATTCATTAACAATAATTATTAAACAAAAACGTGAAACCCATATGGTTTCTATTAAAAACCAAATTAATCCAAAAATTTCTCTAAATTTTGATTGATCGAAATATTTTAAATAAATTCGATTTTTAATTCGTGATATTTGGCGAATTCTTAAAACAAACTAAAAATAGAGTACTTGATTTAAAGGTATTCGCATTTTTTTTATCTTAAGAAGAAAAAATAAGATAAATAAAATATGTTCCAGCTACAATATATCACAATGCATTGTTATTAAGTAAAATTGTAGCTTAAATAATTACTCTTATCCTCTCTTTTGAATACTAGATGGCGATGCGTGATTAAGTACGCATCCCATAGTTCATTAGGGTTGTGAGTAGAGGAGATGATGACGCTGTTCTGTTAAGCTGCACGCGTAAATGTCTTGTATTGTCATGTGTTTGTTTAGTATGTGAGTGTGGCTATTAAAAGGAATGTTCTTGAAAACTTGCGTCCTGTTGCTTCCTGCAGGGATCCTAATAATCTAGTACATTCCACCACAAAATGAAGATTAACTGTTATTAACACAGAAAGTTTTGTAAAGTTTTTAAAATTTATTACACCACAGAATGTTTTGAGCATTATAGACATCGCATGTCAATACACACTCATTTCGATCCGTTCAAAAATCAACAACAACTATTTCAACCGTATGCCTTATCATTATCAAAGCTAAGAGGTTTTTTTCCCTAAGATAGTTTTGAAAAACATCTATTTTATTCGTTAACGTGGGCACATTTTACAAGGTAGGATCTCTGAATAAACATTGCAGTTGCAAGATAGATGTAATTGCTCACTACATTTATAGTTTAATCCAGGGCCGGGATGGCCTGGTAGGTAGAGCGTTGGACTCGCACTCCTTAGGTTACGGATTCAAAGCTCACCGGCCAAGAGATTCCCCGAGTGTACAGCGACTGGCGCTCGTTAAATCTGTTCGTGGCCACAAAGTCCTCCATGTCGAGAGTGATACCACTGGGGGTACTGGGTCAGAGGTGATCGTTCTCTGTTCCAGGTCTAAATTACGATCTGAGATGAATATGCATGAATGGAGTCCGCCTCCTAAAAAGGGTTTGATGTGCGAGTGGCTAAGTCGTACTTTTGGCCCTAGATGGAGCTACTTGTAAACCAAAGAGACGCATTTCTTAGGCTTAAATCATCTGCTGAACGTATCAGCGGGGATTGTTCAAGGCAAGTGCCATTAGCCACAACACAACGTTTAATTGTAAATTACTTTGCATTAAAAACATTAATTCTTTTTCTAACTAATGTAAGCACAAAAGATTCGAATTTAGTCATATTCGTTTGATTTGTATTACTGATTCCATTGTCACTGAATCAACTAGAAAGTAGAGATTTTACTTTTGTACTTAGAATTATTTTTTGTCTTTTAGAAATTTAAGAACATGCGATATTTTTACGAAAACAATTAATTTTTTTCCTCGTGTATTTACAAAAAAATATACAGTGTGTCCCAGTAAAACCGTATAAACTTTGCACAACCAGGTTTGGAAGAGGAAAAAAAAAGTGTCCAAGGAATTGTACCTCTACGACCCATAATTTTCGAGAAAAATGCGAGAAAATATATTACGTCTTATCCGATTTACGAAAAAAAAACCTTTATTCGAAAAATGAACATCAGTACTTGCATAATTTTAAATAGGAAGAAGTTCGAAATGTCCCCCGCGCATATAAAGGCAACTTGGTTGACTGTACACTTTCTAGCATCATAATGTCCACAAAAGTAAACGCACTGTGGGGACGAATGGACAAAGTCCATTTCTGAAGTAACCGGGTCTCGATAAACCGTTTTATTTACATGATTTCATTGGAAGAAATCAGAAGGGATCAGATTTGGAGATCGTGTTTTCCATGAAACATGACCACGACGCTCAAACCAGTCGCCGAATAAATTTTTTTTCGTAAACCAGAAATGACGTTATACATTTTCTCACGCATTTTTCTCGAAAACTATGGGTCATAGCGGTACGGTTCTTTGGGCATTTTTTTACCTTTTCGAAACAACGAATCTGGCTGTGCAGAATTTATCTGGTCTTACTGGGACTGTAGATGTAAAATCCATGCTACATTTAATCCAGGCATAAATTTCGATATTTTTGATTTAATCTTCTATAATACAAAGTTTTAGACATTTTGGAATATCCTTCTAAATATTCTTCAAATGGCAATAACAACAGATGCCAAGTAATTGCAAAAGATTGTTATAACATAATAAACGGACAAATTGAAAAAGGAAGTTTTGTCTTCCAAATATATAAAATTCACTATTTTTTTAAAATATCAATATTTAAGGCTTGGATTCTTTTTTTTCTATATGTTTAGTACAGTGAAATTCCACCTAATATTAACTAATAGCTATGTTTAAAAGAAGCAGTAAAAATAATTCAAAAATAATGTTATTTAATTAAATTGCATAATAGATTTTAAAGTTCTTTTTTTTAAAAACTTGTTACATAAAGATGTGTTAATAAGCTCACATAACAGTCTTCATGGGTTATGAGGTGTATATCCCTACTCTGATAAACATAAAACTTTCAAAAAGGCTTATTATGAATAAAATCATGCAACATTTTTTTACGTGTTATCATACAAATTTATTAAAATAATACTTACTACTAAATAAATAGGAATAACAGATTTTGATGGATGTTCCATTTTTAACAGCAGAGGAAAAATTTTCAATCGCCATATTTCAGTAGCGATTAATTCATAAATCAATACAGGAATCTGAAACCAAAAAAGCAATATAAAAATATTACAAGTCAATTCCTACTTACCAAATAATTTTAGGAATTTAAAAAAATTGAGTAGTTTTCGGGGCGCCATCTGTTGGTTTGAAACTGAACTGTTCACATATAAAATATTATAAACGTTTCTAATTTTATTTTTAATGAATTGTCATTTGTAAAAACTGTATTAACATCATATTTAATCCCCTAAAAGTTAAAAAAAATATGCTTAAAATTGAGTGAATGAATAAAAAGTTTTTTTTTATTAACGACTGAAAGTTTGAACAAGGTATATATGAGGAGAGTGTATGTATATAAGGAGAGAAGGAATTGAATGAATAATTAATGAATTAAAATTCGAAAAAACTATATTATCATCAAGTATCATCCACTACGAGTGTAAAAAAAGGTATTGAACTTGAGTGAAGGAATAAAAAGTATGTTATTAACGATTGAAAATTTGAGCAAGATATATATAGGGAGAGTATGATGTAAAAATAGACATTGAAAAAAAGAATAATTAAATACAAATTAATTCAAAAGCACAACCAGATAGATGATTTAATAATTTCTATACATATATATAACTTATTTCTAAATTTACGAATCTGTAGCAAATTTTGAATTAAATTCATCAACAAATAGATAGATTGTATGTTTATCTGTTCAAGGGGATGCTAATACGATAACTTAAACAAGCAATTTATATAATTTATGATATAAAATCATGGATCAAATTTGAATCCAATCAATTTAGAGAAGAGGTGCTATTCCAAAAAGGTTTACTCATAAGCGTTGTATTCTAATTCATTCATGCTTGGTTATTTTTATATCTCGTTACATGATATATAATCGGGCTAACTGATTTTTAATTGTGAAAATGTTTTTTGTTACGAACTATTTTATAAGTTTTGTGATGTAAGTTGCAAAAATCATACATAATACTCTGAAGGTTAAACCCTTAATCTCAAATTTGGTATGTAGTTGCTTTTTAGGAAATAGATGCCCAATAAGAAAGAAATTTTCAAAAGTTCAACGAAATTTTTAATTACTTAAAAATTGAGCAAAAACTAATGGTTTTTCTGATTAATTTTGGAGTATACTATTTTCCATAAAAGATTTTACATTGTTTTGAAACACAAAATAAGTAACTTTTTAATGAAATCATTTAAGAGCAATATTTCTTTGATGATAATTGAATATACAAGCTTTTTCCGTAGAACGATTGTTTCAGTAAGTTTATAACCCTTTACCCGTCTACTGAAATCTTCAGTATATCATTTAGATAAAAAAATAGTAAATTTAATATCTAAGAATTGGTATCGTATATTTCTTTTAAACTGAATTGAAGTATAGTGGAGCCGTTTAATATACTCGTGGAATTATCATTTTTTATATTATAAAAATCGTTTGGTCTCGATAAGACATACTCAACTCTATTGGATAATATTTACTTATTATCACTTAGTATTATTTATAATGTACAGATGCAATGGAGCCTTTGTTTTCAACTAGTGTTAATGATTGACATTTTTATAACAATCCATTTAATAAATGGTAATTTTTTATCTCCATTTTTAAGATTATATATATATATATATATATATATATATATATATATATATATATATAATCTGGACTGGAGAGATCTGGATTAGTTTAAAACCACAGTTTACTGAATTTAAATGAAATCTAAGCAACCCTAAAGTAATTCTACCAGAAATTGTATTACGAAGGAAAAAGAATAAAAAAAGCATATTGGAGTATTAAAGGTAAAATAACAATTTTTAACGGGTATGAAAGTTTACTTAAAATCAGTCAGTGTAAGGCCGTTGCCCCCCTCTTTGTAAAATTTTGAAATATTTTTAGCTTTTTGTGAGCACAACCAAGTGATAAATATTTATAATTTTGAGGCGGAAAAATGTGTTTCAAGAAACTTTTCTAAGGAGCAATGAATATATGCCAAACTAAGTACGAACTAAAAATGTAAATGAACTTCAATTGAATATTTGTTGGTAAGTGTCAATTTATGAGGGTTTTTTTGTCAGCTTTTTTAAAGAATTACAGATAAAAGTGAGGTAAGCGTTTTTATTTTTTTTCCTTGATATGATAAAAATATTGTTGATTTTATAATATTCACTCAATTAATGTTATCAAAGTTCTTACGCATCTATAATACCACATTAATTGGTATTATTATATATTGCATGTAGCATTTGTGAACTTGATTTAGAGACGACTACTGTACATCATCATAATGATCAAAAGCAAACGATAAAATAAACATTTGTGAGATATTATTTATTTGATTCAAATAAAAGCTAAAATTTCCATTTTTAAAAAAAGGAATAATCCACTGACACAAAACCTTTTCAAATGTGAGAAGAAACTCTTTCACTATTTCTTCTCTTCCAGATTTGACATCCAACGAAGCTTGAAGCGACAAGCTGTGAATTCTCTCTCGCTGCGTAAGCCATCTGTTGGATAAAAATATATCTTAGCAGTTCATGATTAGCAGCATTGACTGTGAGATGACTGTATTGATAAGAATATTAAGGAATCATTTTTGTTCGAATTTTCAAGATACCATAGGCATGAATAATGAGTTTTAGAACAATAATTAAAATATTTATTTCTCGCTTTTATGGAATCGAATTGAATGTCATTTTAATTTGTTTTAATCTAATGCAATTATTTTAGAAAAATAAATTAATTAATTAATTAAAAAAGAAAATGAAATATATGATTGCAAATTCCAAGTTATCATGTGAGAATATTATTTTTAAGTCATTATCTGTCAATTATTTTAAATCATTAACTAGTTTAAAGCAATATATATATATATATATATATATATATATATATATATATATATATAATTTTTTAAAACTTTCATTTTCAATTTTCTAGCTGGCAAATAAATTTTTGGTACTCGACCGATTTTGAGATGAAAATTTAAATATACCCATAGAAAAAAAGTCCGGGATGGTCAGATCAGGGGATCGAGGTGACCAGAGATTTTTTGAGATAACTCGATCGCCTAAAAAGCTTCAAGCATGTCCATGGTTTCATTACTCGTATAGCAAAATTTAATATACTTGAAAAAAAATCATGGAAAATGATTTTTTAAATTTAGAGTACGGGAACTTTTTGGACACCCGGTATAATATAAATAATGATAATTTTTTTAAATTTTCATTTTCGATTTTTCTAGTTGGCAAACAAAGTATTGGTACTCGACCGATTTTGAGATGAAATAACAGCTTTGATGTCATAGCTCTTCGCCATTCTTTTAAAAACACATCTGCTATCAAAGAAGCATGCGTAATTATAAAGCAATACTGGTAAAAGTGGATCAACCTTTTAAAAAAAGCATCTGTTTTCAAAGAAGCCTGCATAGTAATAATGCAATACTGGTAAAAGCAGGTAAAAATATTTGATTAAAAGATGGCAGATTAAAAGATGTTGATGAATATTGCCCTTTATGCTTCATTCATTGCCTACTCGATTTCTAGCTTCAATTATTCGTTGCCTTCAAATATTCAAAAACCTTAACGAAAACAATATGTTCTTACATAATAATAAAATAATAAATAAATAAATAAAATAATGTAACTTGCATTTGCCCAAAATTAAGAATTTTAATTTGTATATAATACGGAGAACGAGCAATTCTTCTCTGTGTTAAGCAGTTTGATAAAAGGATGATATTGTTATATTATTACAAATATTCGAAGTTAAAATAAATTTGCAATAAAGGAATTCAAATTACATTAAGATGCTAGTTATTACCATTACTTTTCTGAATTCAATCATAAAAAAATCTATTAGCGTGTTGCTTAAAGCAGCAACTAATTACTAAGAACTAAATATCACATTGAAATAGAAATTCCTTTTGTATTTAATTACCTTTTAATTGCTATCGATATAAAATAATATAGATTAAAAAGTTTCTTTTACGAAATTAAACAATCAGACTGCTAGAGCCAATCAAAACAAGAAACTCACTAAGCGAAACATTATTCTAATTTAAAATATGATTAAGGAAAAAAAACTATGAATTGAATTATTGTTTCAACACAAAAGTATATTTTTATTTTATTTTTTATTAAATTTAACAGTTAAATTAACCTGATATCATAATAATTCATCTATTAAGGGAAAAATATTTTCTTACCTAGTGTTTCCAATTTCAGGAATGCTGATAGGCTCTAAACTTTCTAAATATGCTTCTATTTCCTGTGGTAATAACACTTGCTCATTTTCCTCCATTTTATTTCTATCTGAAAATGTTGCATTTATCTTGAGTCTGCCGGTGAATGTGGTTGCTATGGAAACACACGACGCCGTTGCCATAATCGGTTCTTCGAGGAGGAAAAAAGAATTCGTTTATGCTTGTCTCAATTTTCTTGCAACCTAACCGTTTCAAATTGTTTCCGCCTGGAAATAACTTCGATAGCTAGTTGGGATTGATTTTTTTTCTTCAAATTAATCGATATAAGACTCAAAACTTAAAATGTTTGAACAAAAAGAATGATGATGTTTGTATGTGTATCATGGAATCAAATTTTCTTGATTTATATCCATCGAAATAAACTAAAATTCTCCAAAAACAGCTTTATAATTTCGTTTTGTTCTCTTTGTAATTTATCGTTTGCTGTCTTTCATTCGTTTTAATTTTGTTACTTTTCTGATTTCGGGTAATCAACTTCGACTTGTGAGTTGGTAAAGACAAAACAAATTTTGAAATCGACTTTTTCAAAGATGTCGTTTTGAAAGGCAAAGAAATATTTTTCATTGTAAAATGGATGTATTACTCGAGAATTTTTAACATTTATTAAAACAGGTAAAGAAAGGCTTTGCAACAGGGAAATCGTTTTCTTTATTTATCATAACTATATATTTCAAATTCTTTTTCACTTCTGTTTGCTTATTCTTAATTTCAAGTTAAAATCAATAATATTTTGTGGTAAAGTAGCGAAAGAATTTTATTAGTTGTAAAGTATTATTGTAGTAGAGTGTTATTATCGTTATAGAGTATATTCATTTTTATTAGTTGTAAAGTAAATTTCACTACAACTAATAAAAATGAACATAAGTTTGTTTCTCTGTGTGTGAATTTGTTTGATGGTGCTCTATACGTCAGACCATTTGAAATACAGCTATCAAATTTACTAATTATAGATCTTAAGATCTCAATGCATACGATTTTTTTTTGGAAATTCTAATTAGGATTTTCTTTAGTAAAAGAATAAACTAAATTTTCCGTAATAAATCCACTTTTTTTTTTCAAAAATAAATTTACAATTTCGAAATATTTAAAATTGTCTTTTTTAAGATACCAGTTTAATAGTCGTAAAAATTTTATCCTGAATTTTCCAATTTTAGAATTTTTTTTGCATAGTTTTCAGCAATAGATTACGTTGTTGCCCTTACATTCAAATCATCTTCTTTGTAACAAAGTATTTAATCATGTGATGTTTTTTTTCTTGAAAGCTTAACAATAAGTTTCCATTTAATGTCCGTGTTGTGCACATGGCGAATTATAAACAAACAAACAAAAAGCAGACACTATAACACGAAATTTAGAAGATAAATGAATCCTATTTTTTGTTGTTGTTGTTTTGAATACCTTTGTGATGTCAAAAGACAGATTTCAATCAGAAAAGTTTATTCACTCAATGAACAGAATGCATGCAAGTCAAATAAATCCTTAGAGATGTAATATTTGGCATTTATGCCGGGTTTACAATCTAACAGTTATTAGACGTCAAGTAGGCAGCGCATGCGCAGAATGGGATTTTATATTTGCAAGAACTTTACAAGATAGTGTTACAAGCGGGTGAAAGTGCGCGTAAGGTGAAAAAGGTTGGCGGTGCTTCACAAGGAGTTCTGCGCCAGCCGAGTTGACTTGGCGAGAGGAATATTCTGGTAGCCCCGAGACAATTCTGGCGGCGCCACGTTTCTTCTCGGGACGCGGGCCCGGCTATATAAGGGAAGGGTTGCCGTAAAAGGAGTCAGTGAGTGAATTCGTTGAGAGTTGCTCTCTCAAGGAAGAGAAGCGGTTTGCTGGACTAGCGGATTTTCGCTTGTTATTAGTGAGCTGTGTTTGCGTTTTCTGTTAACGCTGTGTTATTGAGCTCGCTGTGATTTACTGTTATCTGTGCTATACGATAGCTGTTTTGCAAACTGTGTCTATTGTGCGTAAGACTTGCATTTACGCTGTAAGTGACTGTTGATTGCTGGATTGTGTTTATCTGTTTTACTTTTTCAAGTCATCCTGTAAATAGCTGTAAATAAATTTTGTTTGCGCTGTCCTCAAGTAAAGTCCATTCAATTCGAACCCGCTACGCTAAAAACGTAACAATAGATTCAAGTATTCCATGTTTGGCTGTAAATTGTCGCTTTGGTATTGCAAAATTTTTCTTTTCCATTGCGCTCAGTATCAAAATGATGGATGTTTACACAATGAAACATGGTTAAAATAAATTAAAAGAGAGCCAACATACAACAATTTGGAAAAATATAGGAAAAAGGGAAAGAAAAAAATGAAAATGAAATGAAATAAATTTCAAATTATTACTTAAGAACATTATTATTTTTTAAGTTATTTATCTTAATTGGTCATTAACCAATTTAAACCGGTTTGAAACAATCACGCGATTTTTCTATCCTCTCTCTCTCTCTCTCTCTCTCTCTCTCTATATATATATATATATATATATATATATATAATGATAATTTAAACTCTTAATTTAAAACCTAACTAATTTCCAAACTTTATCTTAATTTAGCCTATAGTAAGATCCTAAAAGATTCTCCTATTTCCTGATCCATTCCACTCGCTCTAGTTAATTAATTCAATAGAAGCTTTGTAAAATTACTGAATCAACTAAACGTCGTCTACTTTCCCACACTCCAAATGTAGGGACAGAAATTAGTCAGCTTAACAGATTCCTCTGAAAGATTCCTAAGATTCCCTTTCACTAGCTGTGCATGTGATTGAGATGCGTTAAATATCCCTAATAAAATCTGAAGGCATAAATTCAGAGGGATAAAAAATTAATCAGCTTTTTCGTCATTCCGTGTTGTGCATGTCGCCTTTGCTTGTAAATAATACCTGCTCCCGTGATGGGATAAAACGAACTTACAAATTCAACCTGTCTTCTCCATGATTTTAGCCACGACTCTGCAATCTGTCTTCAACAATTATATATATATATATATATATATATATATATACTAGCTGACCCGGCAAACGTTGTTTTGCCATATAAATAATTTCCTAGCATTCCCGTACCCGGAATTGCTCGGGTAATGGAATTAGTGGGGGATAACAGTGCTACGTGCACTTAGTTACGAAATTCCTCTATAATAATTACTTATTGTCTATAATTTTTTCCTAATTTTGGGAGGGTCCCGGCGCCCCTGGATTCCTTATATATATGCCCTTGTCCTTACCGATCCTTAAGGATGCTTTTAAAGTAGTTATTTTCTTTTCAAACGCAGGTCATCTACATTTTATTGTTATACCTGTGTTTAAGCAAGAACTTCTTTGTATACAACATTTTTTGGAGTTTTTTTTTCTGTTGATAAATTCATTAAGCTGCTAGATGAACTGACTCGGGAGAAAGCTACATAAAATTGGCCGTTTGAAAAACATTCTCCTCTTAAATTGATCCCTGCTACTTTTAATTTCTGTCCTTGTGACTTATTAACGGTTATTGCAAAACAAATATTTTAGGGAAACTGCACTCTTCTAAATTCAAAAGGATAGCCCGACGGAATTAGTGGACTGCGGGGTATTAAAACCAACACTCCTCGAGCACATCCAGTAATAATCGTAGCTTCGATTACATACTTATTAAGTCTAGTCATTCGTAGTTTGGTGTCATAGCATAATTTAGGTGCAGGAAGGTTTCGTAGTTGCATTACTGGTGTCCCAACTTTCAGGTGAAGTATGCGAGGTGGAAAAACTGGAATGAATTCATAAGACGCGTAATTTTTGCAGGATTGTTTTCAAAATTGATCAGGGTGTGCCAAAGCAATGCCAAATTATACAAAAAAAATTTAGTCTCATTTTTATTTATCAAGGGATTAGATTTGTAATGTTGAAGAGGGAAACCCAATAAACGACAAAATAATTTTTAAATGCGCAATATTCTATCAGATTTTTTCAATCTTTCACACGATTTTGAAAAATTTATCGAATTTTATGTAAAAAAAATTTGATTGAGTTATCTTGAAAAGTTTCGGCGTAATTCAATATTAAAGCGAAATTTTGCCTCTTCGTTAAAAAATTCGTCAAAAATTCAGTTTTAAAAATTCGATTTTTAAAATTATATTGCAAAATACTATATCGTATTGCCTTTCAGGAAACATATTTTCTGTATTTTTCCAGCTAAGCGTCTATTTTACAGGGCCGTTCAAGAAATAGACCCGCCAAAATGGGCCTTTTTAAAAAAAATCGATATTTAATTTTTGCGTCGACATTTCGTAAAATAAATTATATCTCCGTGGTCTACGATAAAAAGTCCATCCGATTCCACAGCGATATTGAGTATAAGTTGAACGGACGCGTAACGATGGCAATTTTAAAAACGCGGTTTTACTGGACGAAAAGGTACTCATGAGCGATCGCTTCTCCGGAAGGTCGGGTTTCACTCGGAAAGTAACTTTACAGGTTTTAATTTCACAGAAATTAAGGGGTTTTAATTAATTTCTCCTGAACTAATTGATATTTCGGGATAAAAAATAGATGTTGGCCGATTCTCATAGATACCGGATAAGCACAAAAAATTTCATCAAAATCGGTCAAGCCGTTTCGGAGGAGTATGGCAACGAAAACTGTGACACGAGAATTTTATATATTAGATATATATATATTATATAAATGAACAAAACCAAAGTAGAGCAATAATGAAAGTAGGGATAAATCAAATTAGAAACTTTTAAGTAAAAGAAATCCAGCCCGATGACTTTCTCAAGATTCACTATTAGGCAGGAATTCAAAAAAAAAAAAAAAAAAAAAAAAAAAAAACAACTTGAGATCCGAAAAATTCCCAAACTCAAAGTCTAAGAGAAGCATCCTATTTAGGGAATCACAGAAAAAACAAACAAAAAGACACACAATAATAAACTAAAGCAAAAATTCGATATACAATAATAAACAATCAAATATTAGAAATAAAAAGGTATACTACATACCGGTAGTCGTTAGAGTAATAGTTTTGTTATGTTAGTTTGAAGTTTTGTTATAGTGCCTTCCTTTGAAGACACCAGGAAAAAGACATGCAACGTGGTAGTGCCCAGAAGATTCGGTTCCATAATAGTCGAAATTTGCTATTCTCAAGAAATTTTTAATTTATATTAAGATTAAGACTTATAAAATGGTTCTATTTTTATTCTTATATATATAAAATACATATAAAAGTAATAATAATATTTTTGAACTTTCATTTTTAAATTTTCTAGCTGACAAACAAAGTTTTAGAGTTCGACCGATTTTGAGATGAAATAACAACTCTTCATCAGCCTTTAAAAACGCATCTGCTGTCAAAGAAGCATACGTAATAATAAAGCAATACATGACATATACAGCGACTTCTAGTTGATGCGTCGGTACAATCACATGCCATAGACCAAACAGCATTTTTCAGCCTTTCTGCGCATGCGCTCCCTACTTGCAGTCTTATAATTGCCGAGTGTAAACATGGCATTAAGGTTGTAAGTAGAAACATTTTTACCTTCTCGTATCTGTAGAAGAAAAAAGTATTGTTATACTTTTCAACAAATATTCGCGGTTAATCCGGCTGGCTAGTAAAATGAATGCAAAAATAATACATTTAATGATGAGTTTATAAATAAGTTTATCATGTTTCCAAGTTTAGAAAACTTAATTTTTATCTCTAATCTTAACATATTAAGCAATTTTTAAAAAATGTTTTCTACAGAATTGATATTGAAGCACAGATAAATGTAAGAATCATAACTCAACAATTTGTAAAGCTCAATTACAGGAGAATATTACAACAAACAATTTTAAGTATAAATGCAAAAAATATGATCATATTTGTAAAATGTTTTCAAAATCAGTTAAATACAATCTTATATTCTGCTTTCTTTTCTTATTTCTTTATTACTATTAAGTGATACAAAAAAAATTATCATTTGAAAACATGCAAGATATTTTTTTCATCCTCTAGATCCTCTGCAACAGGTCTGAAAAGGAAGATTAAGAAATTCAAATTCAGTAAACAGAGCAAATGGTGCATATGTGACACATTTTTCTTTCATACTAGGACATGCTTTTAAATGAAATTTTTTAAATTTAAAATTAGTAAAATTCAAACTATTTATCAAATTTCAAAGTATTTCTATTTCTCAAAAATCAAAGAGATATATCACTTTGACTGAAACTTACTACTTTCAGTAACGAATGAACTGTTTCGAGCTACACTCAAATGTACACTCGCAAGCATCAAAATTTCTGAAATTAAGCCTTAACGCACATTTTATCATACGACTTTTGCTGTTCTGTGTGAGGCGTTTATAGAAATAATTTAGGGAAACTGGAAATTCAGTTATATTTCTAATTAATATTTATATTTTAATAAATATTTAGGAATTTTTTTCTTATGAAACTCCTTGTTGAGATATTTCCTCATTGGATTGATCGAGCTTCACAATTTTATTTTCAATTCCTACAATTAGCTCACACTATCCCTATATACATATATATAGATATCTTGCTCAAATTTCCAATCGTAAAGAAAGTAATTTTTATTCATCCAATCACGTTCAAGTAGATTTTTTAAAACTTGTTGAGGACGACATTTGATGTTAATACAGTTTTTTCATATATTAATTAATCATTTTTTAATTAATTAAAAATTCACTTTCTCGCCAAAAATATTCATTTCCCCGCCGCTAAATAAACAACGAAATCAGTTTGTTTTTTCCCCAAATTTGAGATTAGGCTTAACATGTTTTCAGCTGATTATTTCAAACGATTCTGTTTATTTTCATAATGTTTAATGCATTTAAAACTAAGCATTGTTAATTAGTCGATTTTTCAGATTCATTTTGAAATAGTTTTGAATTAAAATAACATGGAATAAAGAAAATTAAAAATTTCTAATCTATATTGCGTTACCTCAACTGGTACAGAAAAAGCACGCATTTTGCGTTGTCATAATAGGATTCATTTTGAGGTACTTTCGAATAATCTGTATTGCGTGTCCCAATTTATGTAGAAAAATCAAGCATTTTGCATTGCCACAATTAGCTTTGAATCCCCGATTGGCGTTGAAAATTCAACGCTAGTAAAGTTTTTTGATCAATTCTTTATAGTAATTGTAGTTGTCATGCCGGGATAGTCTGATTGGTATGGAGTTGGATTCGCATCCCTTGGGGTGCGAGTTCGAACACCATGTATAGAAAGGAGAATGGAAAATTTGAGGGGAAATTCGCTTTCTATTTTGCCTCTTAATATTGTGATTCTGTCATATTTATGTAAATATTTATATTAATTGTAATTATTTAATAAAAAGTAACTAAAATAAAATTTTTCTTTTTTAACCTAAGTAGGAATTGATTTTAAAAGATTGTTTTTTTATATTAGTTGTTTGTCTTTGTTATTTCGATTTTTATATTTTTGATTAAACCTGCAGGAGTGCTTTCGCTCAAATTTCTTTGTGTATTTAAACAATATAGAAACATTTTTTTTCATCAGTATTTTTTTAGTATACTCTTTTTTGTAACGTTTCAAATGTGATAAGTGGTTTCTTCGATGCATTAGTGCTGTTACCTACAAACAACTAAAAAATTGGAGTGGAAGCAAACGTTTTGTTCGAAAAGGTTTGAATTCAAGATGAAAATTGGGGATATGAGAATGTAGGGATGAGAAACCTTTGATGACCACGACAATCCATTAACATGTGTGATCCTCCTGATTTCCGTAAGAAGGGATACAATATTAGTTTATTTACATAAACAAGAAAACCGAGTATAAATTTCTGATTTATTCGTTTTTTGGATTGTATCTAAAGTTCAATAAATTTTTAATAATAAGAGCGCGTATCAATTTTTAAGTATAAAAATTGCATACCAAATTTCACCGCTTTATTTCAAAGCGGTGAAAATAACTCAGCAATAGTTTGAGTTATTGTGTTTACAGACAGACAGACAGACACAATTCCAAAAATGCGTTTGAAGGTCTGGAACGTTGAATTTCGTCAAAGCGCCGCAATCAAATATTTTTTACTGTTACAATATTTTTGTATATTATTACGGATTAATACAAATCCATCAAAATTAAATCCGTAAAGTAACCGGGTCAGCTTGTTGTGGGTGTGTGGCGTAAAAACAATCGGCAGATCACAGTAATGAACGATGACGATGTTTATCTAACACGAAGACACTAATTCAAAGACAACAAACACACAGCCGAGACGAACACAGGACGGCACACTACAGCAAACAGTAGCCCACAAGTAGTAATTGACCACAGCACACAAAGCGGCAAAACATAATTCAGCAGAAGGCAGGATTTTACGTAGATTCACTTTACGGCCTTTCCTAACGTCTGCAGTTCTCCACTGTCTCCTCACTTTGGCTGTATCCAACTGCCGACTCACTACTACTCTACTAGCTACTCCACAACCGACACGATACTGTTTTTACAATAAACGCCAGGACTCAGCACTCAGGAATAGTTTGTGCTTTACAGAACAGTGGATTATTCCGCCATTGCTTCGTTATCATTTCAATGATTCATTTCACGACTCCGACTTACTATGATTCATTGCAGCTTGAAACTACCGCCTTTTATAGCTCCCAGAAGGTGGTCAGAGAAGGTTTTGGGCCAATAAGGCGATTCCAATTTGATGGATCACTAAAATTTTGGAAGTTTCCAATAATATCTATTTTGTCCCCAAATTCGACGCCAAGTTTATCGCTAAGCTCTTAGATTACTGTTGCGACACCGATCAACACGCAACAGAGATGATTGCAAAACGGGCTTTCCAGTGAATGAACTAACCGTGCTAGAAAGCAATATTACAGGTTTGTAACAATGTTTTACTTAAGAAAAAAAATTGCTTATCTGGCCTAAGTACATTTTTTTTCTCGTATACGAAGATGCAAAGAAAAATAACCGAATTTAACGAATTTTTCATTTTAAACCCCCATGCGCTCAAAAACATTTTTATGATTGTCTGTCTGTGAAAAGGACAACTCAGAAGAGTTTTGACGTAGAAAACTAGTTATTTCATTTTATGTAAATGCGATAACTCAAAAGCACAATGACTTGAATACATGAAATTTGTAATATGATTACAACTGTAGTTGTGGCTCCAATCGGTCGGAAAAAGATATCCAAAAGACACATTCAACGCTCTGTTTAATGTGTATTAATTGAATTCTAGGCATTAGCAAAGAAATATACATATAGAGGGTTTTTAGGTAAGTATTGTTCGCAAATGGAATACTGTTAATAACACGCAAGCTCCTTATTTTAGATAATACGAAACGAAGACTGTTGATGGCTTTGTTTTACTATTCGACTGCTTGTTATGTTGTTCTTGTGTTCCATTTTACAACGGAAGGAGGAGTGCAGTAGCTTCAGAGGGTATGAACCCCTTACCACCCGATAGAAGAAATTGGACTTCTAGCTCACACCTGTCACAAACCCTTTTCACGGGGCGGACTTCATTAATGCATTTCATTCATTTATCTACAGATCGTAATTTAGACCTGGAATAGAGAACGATCCCCTCTGACCCAGTACTCCCACTGGTATTACTCTCGACATGGAGAACTTTATGACCACAATAGATTTAACTTCTATTTCACATATAGTCTTCGGACGGTTTAACTCGCACCACAAAGGATGCAAATCCAACGCCCTACCAACCAGGTTATTCCGGACTTAACTATTTGTTGTAAAAAAAAATTATTTTCCCTTTTAAGAAAATGTATGTGGTGCTTTGTAGTATATTATCTTATTATGAAGTTAAAACCACGGAAGGGTTGTACATGTACACTTGTTGCATATCACATTTATTGATGTGGATTAATAATCCATTTTTTAAGGGTGGGGATATTGAGAATGAGTTTTCCTCTTGACACTTGACTGATTTTTTCCTCTTATATTTATTTATCGAATAAATTAATTAATAAAAGATCACTCTTATAAGAAAAATGAACACAAACCCAGAACATTTCTGTCGTTTCCTCGTGAATAATTCCAGCCACTTGGAAGATGCATCTCACTATAACCCAGGTTTCGGGTGCCAGGAGCTGAAATATAGTTTTATTTTTAAAAGAAGAAAAGAGTATACGTATACAGGATGCTCTGATACAGCTTTATTCACAATAATAATCTGAAGTGCCTGTTATACAGAATACTCACATATGGAACTATCAAATTCAAAGGGTATCTTAATAAGTATAAATAGGAGTTAATTTGATTGGATTATGTCGCCATATAACATGCTAAGAAAATCGCAAAAAAAAAAAAACCGCATTCAGGCTCTGGGTCCAGAAGAATTTTATGAATACTCTTAATGCACACTTGTGAACGATGGATAATCCTCTTCGGGTTTATTGTAGAAATCTCTGTACGGTTTACTGTTAACCACAAAGAATTATTGATCATACGTTATATCTTGGATCTACACATGCCCGAACACCTGAACTGAGTAACATACCCTGATTTTTTACAGCATGTCTGTCTGGAAATGTTGCAAAGTCTGCTGACATGTGGTTAG
The DNA here is from genome assembly GCA_026289955.1 of Argiope argentata. Lineage (NCBI taxonomy): Eukaryota > Metazoa > Arthropoda > Arachnida > Araneae > Araneidae > Argiope > Argiope argentata. The sequence continues at coordinate 1,909,695 of JAOUZG010000678.1, read as the reverse complement.
TGCATGGTGATTTCCCTGCACATTTTCACTCAAAGTGTTAAATCACATCTCTGTTGCATATCCAAGAAAATAAACTGGACTGGGGAACATATTTCTTGGCTTTCATGTTCACTAGATCTTAATTTTCGGGTCCTTTTACTTTGGGTCGCCTTAAATGACTTGTTTAAGAGACACCTATGGGCGACACGACGGAAGATCTCATAGTGCGGATTGCTGTTGTTGTGACAGACTTGAAAATCATACCTGGTATCTTCGAACGTGTGCAGTTTGGTTCGGTTTAATGGCACAAGGACAAATTTAGCCATACTCGAACGAACCCGGTTTCGTTTAGTTTAATGGCACACGTGCCAATTGAGACTTACTCGAGCGAGCCTGGTTTAGTTTGGTTTAATGGCACAAGTGCCAATTGAGCCATACTCGAGTGTGTACGGTTTGGTTTAATGGCAAAAGGGCCAAATGAGGCATACTCAAACGTGTATGGTTTGATTGGTTCGGTTTAATGGCACAAGGACAAATTTAGCCATACTCGAACGAGCCCGGTTTCGTTTAGTTTAATGGCACAAGCGCCAATTGTGCCATACTCGAGGGTGCCCGGTTTCATTAAGTTTAATGGCACAAGGACCAACAGCCATACTCGATCGTGTACGTTTTGTTTTGTTTTGTTTAATGGCACAAGGAGCATTCCAATTACACACTAGCATATTACACACTAGCATATATATACCAATTCAGCCATATTCAATTGTTTTCAATTTGATTTAATGGCACAAGGGTCAATTTAATCATACTCGAGTGTCTCCAGTTTGCTTGGTTTAATTTAATGGCGCGAAGGTCATTTTAATCATACTCGATTGTGTCTAGTTTGGTTAGTTTGGTTTAATGGTTCAAGAACCAACTGAGTCATACTCGAGCATGTATGGTTTAGTTGTTTTGGTTCAATGATGCAAGGGCCAATTGAGCCGTACTCGAGTGTGTGCGGTTTGGTTGGTTTGGTTTGGTTTAATGGCACAATGACCCATTTAGTCATACTCGAAAGAGATCTGTTTGGTTGGTTTGGTTTGGTTTGGTTTGGTTTAATGGCACGAGGGCCATTTAAACCATAATCGAGCGTTCTGGTTTGGTTTCGTTTAATTGTACAAAAGCCAATCTAGCCATATTCGAGCTTGACCAAATTCTTGTAACAATAAACCATATAAATCCTTTGGTAAGGATTATTGTACTTCTTGTTGCTCCAGCGTTTGACATCAAAACCTGCATGAATTTTTGGTACTCTTCACACTTTCAGCGTGTGTTGCGACACACTTTTAATTGTAATTTTTGTTTGACTTGATGTCTATTAGCAACTAATATTATTTTAACATTACATTATTCTACGTTTTAATTTGACCAATTAACAGAAAGAATATGAAAAATTCGTAAAAAAACTTTCGTAATTCAGAAAATTTCTGATTGTTCAAGTAATTGGAATCCCTGCAACTGTGCTCTAGTCGATACTCATAAATCTGCACTGACTTTACCTTATTCATCAAAAGAGATTCGCTTGATATTTCATGATGTTTATTTACGAATCAATGACATGATTCCTTGTGACCTCTTCAGAATTTTGGGGTTTAGCTTTTGGGTTATAGTTACATCAGTTAATTGAAAACAAAACAAAACAAAATATCAAAACAGAAATACTCACTTGAGGGTTTTGGGATCCAGGATGGTAACCGCTGTAATGACAAGTTTCATTTGTGTAAAGATCGTACTGGAACTTCCAAGGATTATAGTCGGGCATGTTAAGGTTCCTCCCCGTGAATCGACCAAACTTCGTCACATAGGAAGTGTACCCACAGTACTGGACAGCCTGACGAAGCTGCAAATAGAAAAGCCACTATAAATATTTTTCATTCACTAGATCTCACTAATTAACGATAATCATGTATATTAGTATTAATTAGTGTTTTTGATATTCATAGCATAAATAAGAATTACTCTTGTATGTCTTAAAAATATTCAAATAAGAGCAGTCTATTCATTCCCCTTGAGATTTTGTTATAAATGATATAGAAATGCCACTTGTAAATGCTGTGTGTACAGAGTTAATTATTTTTGTTTTATGCTAAGAAACAGTTTTCTTCATTTGCCGTTAATCATCTCTTTTTCCACAATGCACTACAGTCCATCCTATGCAACCTTTCACTCTGTCTACGATAGCCTTGTGTTAGTAAAAATCTATCAGAAATTTTCATTTTGTTTCATTGTGTATCAAATTCTGCAATTAGAAACATTTTTTTAATGAATAATAACTTTTAATAACTTTTTCAAACATCCCAAAACAGTTAAGACAAGCCACATTTTGACGTGGGACTTAGCCCTGGTCTTGTCTTGGAAGTTTCAATGTTGGCTTGTTAAACAAGATAAGCAGACAAGCAATTTTTATCCGAGTTTGTTGTTGTTGTCGTCGTTTTTTCTCATCTCCATGACCAGTAGAGCTAGATCAGATCCATGAACTCATTCACCCTGAGAAAGTCCAGTAGCAAAAGGGGATCATGAACCAGATCCTGCCTGGTAAGCCCCCGACAAGAAAAAATGTGGCCAGGAGAGGCCTGTCAAGAAGAACATTTTGTGCAGAGTTCGAAATGTTTAGCACATCTGAATAAAATCATTGATAATAAATGACTACTAAGGAAACGGGTAGGAGTAATTTGATATTGTCTACTACTGCCCCGAACTAGAGAGCCACCAGGGCGCATTCTCCGATACCATGGGTGCACCGACGAGACCATCCAAAAGGCCTTATTCGTAGCCTCCTGTTTAGAAAAAAAAACTCCATGTAAATGAGAGAAGCGGCAAGTGTAGTGGTCTCGACAGCACCAGCTCTAGCCAAACTGTCAGCAATGCCCGCGTCTTCATTAGATAGGGATATGGCATAGGTATACTCCGTCCCGGCCGAAGCCATTCGGATATAACGATGAGTCGCCGCAAAGCAACCCCCACCGAGCACGGAAGTGCAGGTTAATCAGCTTAATTTTCATAAAAAAATTTAAAGAACCAGATTGGAAAGAGATACGAATTTAGATTCTCAAAAATGTCACTGTGTCTCCAAGATTAGGAATTATCAAACATTTCAACGGTTATTAGAGGAACATAAAAATGTAAACAACGTTAACTAAGAAAATGCTGTTAAAAAGGTAAAGGTATAAACATTTCAACAGATATTAGAGGAACATAAAATTGTGAACAACGTTAACTAAGAAAATGCTGTTAAATTTCAAAAGTATAAAACGATTATATACAAAGGAAGATCTTGGTAACCCAAAAGCAAATAACATATATATAAAATAAAGTTTCCATATTCTATATAGACGTAAGAAAACAAAGGTCAAAGCAAAGAGTAAGTTCAATCATGTGCTCCACGGATTCCAACTGCATAAGATTATTGATAATTTCGGAAGCACTTGCCCTAAAGAGAGGGAGTTTTAATAGCACTTTGATATCCAAATTTCTCCAGCATAATTGCCATGTTGAGCGGGTGTTTTCCCATAAATCACATCCCTGTGTAATATGTTGAATGGTTCCAGAAGATTTGCCACATCTGCACTTATCAGATAGATAGGGATATTATTAGATTAGATAGAAGTATAATTCCAAAATTATTTTTTGTTTTGAAGTCAAAAATATTTAAATATGTCAAAATCTAATAATCCCACTCTAAATATCATGAAGTCATATCATAATACTATTTTGAAAATTTCTATAATTTATGTAGACTTCGTAAATAACATATGATCAGAATCTTATTCAATTCGAACAGTTTATATTTCTGCAATTTTTTCACGACAATATTAATCAAAATAAATGGAATCTTTTCATTTATAAATATATTTTTTCTTCCTTCTAAATTGCACCTGCCAGGGCATATTAATTGTTTATATTTTGTTGAATTCTTGATAGATATGCTGAATACATATTAAATTGTTAATTTAATTTCAACAAAAAATTATATAAAATGTTTTTGTCAATCGGCACAAATATTTTTGGGGAGGACAATTACATCGAAATGGACCTTAACAGTGTAGGAAAAAATGGAAATAAACATCATTAAAAAACAATATATTTATTTTTAACTCTTTCAAATTATAGTTACAGTACGACAGGATTTATTCAGTATAATTATCTGGAGATGACAGAAAGCTGAAGGCAATAAATAAACCTTTCAGAAATATAGCTTAATATGAGACAACTCTTTCCAATACCACTGCTAACTTAGTGATTCTTTGGGTATATTTGACGGAGACTTGTGATAGCATCGACGTCAGAGAATGTATCACTTTTATTGATGAAGGTTTTGAACATCTCTCTCAAATTTATTAAAGTTATAATTTTGACCTTCAACTGTAAAATTCCATTTAATATATTGTTGTGGCTTATGGCACTTTTTCTAGCCCGATGACTTTTGTCAGCGATTTAAACCGATTGTGCATCTCTCGTTTTTCAGTAGCCGCGACTAGGGCCAAGAGTACGCCATAGCTACACACACGTCACAACCCTTTTTATGGGGCGGACTTTATTCGCGCATTTTCGTTCATTCATCTACAGGTCGTAATTTAGATCTGGAACAGAGAACGGTCACCTCTGACCCAGTACCTCTAGTTATATTGCTCTCGAGATGAGGGAGTTTGTGACCACGACAGATTTAACGAGCTCCTGCAACCACACACTCGGGGAATCTTCGGCCGGTGAGGTTCGAACTCACAACCTAAGATATACGAGTCCAACGTTCTACCAACCAAGATATCCCGACCCTGTAATTTACTATCGGGAATTTGAAATATTGTTTGACTGTGTAGTAAGTTTTCTGGTTAGGAATAGAGGAACTCTAATAGGAATAAAGAATAACTCTAATAGATGCTGGGTTAATGACATCTGACCTTGGAGCCTTAGCGAGTTTGTTCTAGAGAACATGCGATATACAGGAGCAGCAAAAAGATGGAGATCAATCGATAGTGAGCGAGTGAGTCGTTGATTGAGTTGATACAAGCGAATAGTTTAGAGAATTATGTCTTTGTAGTGTTGATCTCCTGGAAGTTCTCTAACAGAGCTTTGCGTTGTTACATTTGTAATCACTGATTGGCTGGTTATGTACTGCAGTTTCCTGCCCTTGCTGTTTTTTTTTAAACTTTTCATTCGGTCTGTTTTGCTTCTTTGTATTCGTGCATAGTAAATAACTTTTCCCGTTATTGGGCTTTGCTCCTTACAACGCATTAAATGGATTTTGGATTTTTGCTTAACATATTATTCGTTAATCATTGTTTTATTTTATTTCTGTTATTCGAATAGCTAGCAATTTAGAGTTAAGAATTTTTATGTGATTGTTGTATTTTAAGATGTCACCTGCTTACTCGAACTTCTGTTTATTATCATGCCAGAACTTGAGGTTGTTTAGGGGATGAGGTTTCTGGCGTCAACAAAACTCCATAAGGCGGAAAATAGAATTTTGTTATCTACACGAGCATCTCAAAAAATCAGCTTTTAATAACATGTTGCTATTGAATTTACGAAAGCTCTGATTTAAAAAAAATAAGTTAATGACTACAGCCAATAAAACCTAGAAAAAATGTCCTTTTGAGCACGTGATTATATGAAATGAAATAAATAGGAAATGCGATATTTTTTAAAAACAATATACATATGCGAGACAAAGTTTTTTATGATTGAAGTGACTCATTCAATGAAACCAGTAAAATGAATAAAAATATAATTTAACTCGCACGAGCAAGTGGTGCTTGGCCGTTCAAGAAATGATGTTCTGACATGATACATTGAAATAAGCATAGCGGATTTCGGTTTTTAGTATTAATTGTGAAATGTGCTCTGTCGTAAAAGGATGGAATCTGTTTAAAAAGCGAACTTACTGTGAATCTCCGACCGGACAGAAACTGGGACATGCACTGAATTCTTTGCAATCGCTCTGGAACAGAAGCAGCTGAAAAGGAGAATGCATTGAAAGACGATTGCAAAGTCAATCCTTCTTTCTGTTTCATTCTCATTGATTGCATTATATGAGGTGTAATGATAACATTTTTAAACAAGATGTTCAAAGCTCCCAATGTAGAAAGTAATATTAAAAATTGTAAACTCGTTTCAAGGATGACAACTAATTAAAATATCTATTGATTGCGATTGTAAGAGATAGCGACATCAATCACATCAAATAAGATCTAGCTGAATTTCAACAACCAATGAGAGTAGTTTGTGAGTGTATGACGTCGATTGAGAGAAAGAAATTAAGCTACAATGGTTTGACAGATGGTGTATGTTCGAAAAATGAAGAGTAACTTACGATTTTATTCCTAATACAGAAATAAAAATAAGAAGACACCATCCACTGGTAATCCAAATTATATCAGGACATGGGAGATTCCCTGCATATTTCCAAAGATTTGGAAGAATGCAGGAAAATAAATGCATTTGTGGAGGAATCGGTACTGTTTACCACTATTTAAAGGAATGCACAGAAATCTCCGAACATAAAAAAAACATCTGCAAGTTAAAAATAATGACTCGAGTTCAGTACTGATGGTACCAGGTAATATTAGAACTCTGAAGGACACGATGTCTAAAACTGTCAGTTTTTTGCCAACTGTTTGAACATTTGTAGAGGAGGAGGTGGTCAGTATTTGACCACTTTGGGGCCAATTGCCTCGAAGAGAATATCAGCTTGACAGATTCGGTCAATGTAAGGATGGACATTGCTACAGTCAACACTCGACTACAACAATTCCTGTCGATACTGCTACGTTTAGTGGTGGCGGGGTGGTCGGCTGTACACAAGAAGAAGTGTATGACGTCGAGGCGTCTAAAAGTCTTCTGAGAGAACAACATTAGATTGTTCTGCCAGGAATGGATGTGTGAGGTTTACGCGCTCCATTTTAAAAGAAAAACTGAAGCAGATTAACAAAGAGGATTTACGCCTTGACTATGTTCGGCATCTCATCTCCCATGTGAACCATGCTCTTTATTTGAACCGTCTTATCCCTTTTCTGTAAATAGTCTAATATTGTAAATGTCGAAATTTTTAAGTCTGCTTAATCTTAATAAAATTAATTTTAATTCGAATAATTATACCTTTTCAAAATTCACTTTAGCTCTTGACACCGTCTTACAGATATTCTCTGTCCAAAGTATTAACTCGTCTAGACAAGCAAAATTCTACTTTGAAAATACAGTATTAATTTAAGTTATGCATGGATAGGAACGGTCGAAATGGACTTCATATGATTTCAAAGGGAAGAGTTCAAACATGAAGACTTGTGAGGTCGAGTCTGTCACTCAAAGGGACAGCACCAATCTGGAACATTCCAGAATTGAAATGTTTGAGCTAGTCTCATGAATTGAAAAGTGGTTTGTTCTTATTCAGGAGAATTTCTCTGAATCTTTGAATTTTGAACAAGACGTTTTAAAGCACTCTGTATTTGTAATTTCAGTGGCGATATCTATAAAGCCTGTGGAAGTTACATAATAAGAAATGGATTATCACAAATAATTTTTAAAGATATATTTATCTACAAAGTTGTCACTTTTGACATCTTTCTTGCATATTACTGACTATAAATAAACTATTCATATAAGTTGGCATTTTAAAAGCATTTCAACAAATGGAAATAAAGTAAAATACTGGGTGACCATAATTAAACTGACAGTGCTCACAGTGTTCTGTAGCACGATCTATTTGCGAGAATGACGCCGCATTTTGTAGGAAGACTAAACAAGACGGGAGACAAAGAATTCCACAAAAAATGTTCCAAAAGTCATCGTTAGGAGAATAGGTGGCGCTGTGTAATAGAAAATAGAGTGTTAACAAATGCAAATCAATACGGAAATAAAATTACCTTTTATTTTGCACATTTGCTGATTTAGTTAAAGTGTAATATGCCAACACTTTTTAAAAAGCGAAAAAAGCAATCTGGCAGTTAGTTCCTCTCGGAAGAGTAGCGACTCGCTGTAGCGATCTGATTACTTTCCTCGCTTGTTATTAGTGAGCTGTGTTTACGTTTGCTGTTAGCGTTGTATTGTTGAGCTCGCTGCGATTTACTGTTTGCTGTGCTATACTATAGCTGTTTTGCAAACTGTGTTTATTGTGCGTAAGACTTGTATTTACGCTGTGAGTGACTGTTGACTGCTGGATTGATTTTATCTGAAGTTTTCCTTTATCAAGTCATCCTGTAAATAGCTGTAAATAAATTTGTTTGTGCTGTCCTCAAGTAAAGTCCATTCAATCCGAACACGCTACGCTAAAAACATAACAGTATTTACGTTCCCAAAAGATGTGAATCCAAAAGTCTATCCCGGTTCTTTGGTAGGGCGTTGGCAAGGCGTATTTGATTTATTTACCAAGACACCATTTGAGGAAAAAGCAGAAGAATTAAGCAAGCATATTGATGTAGAAATAACCAAAATGGGTGTATTTTGGAAACTAAATGAGGTGAGGAAATTTCACATGTTCTTATCACCATTCTTTCTGTGACAGATTCTATGAAAATCTGGTTCACAAATTAAAAAAAAAATCCAACCTTTTATCGACCTCCGATGCAATGTACAAAATGTCTGAGCTTTATTCCACTCGACTAAAGCTTGCGATAAAGAAAAAAGTATGTCACTTATGCGGCATATCTAGTGACAGTGAACGCCAGAGTCATCAATAATGTATCTATTACCAAGGTGAGTACCCAGTTACAGTTGAGGTTTGTCTCTTATATGTTAAAGAACTGCACATATTGGAATTAAAATGTTGAAATCACATAATAGCAGATAAGGCGCGAAGAAGTTTAATTAAATCAACATCTACAAAATATTCTATAGCAATTAACCCTTTAACGGGCACAAGCTGTTTTCTTTCAAAATTTTCATTTTTTGTTATATTTGGAAAAAATAAGCTCATTTATGACCAAAAAAAGTATTTTTGTTAAAATTTTGTTGTTGTAATGTAGTTTATTACAGGGGTGTAAACTACATATTATCCACCATCCCAAACTAGCAATGACACTTTACTAACTTATTCAATAGAAAATATGAAATATAAATAATTTCACAAGTAAATATGATTTTTGTAAAACTATTTATTACTAGTTATTTCATAATCTAAAATTTATTAATTACACATGAAATAAGTGGTAGAAAAACCAGATGTAATGTAAATTTCCAAATGCATCATTTCAAATTATTCTGGCGAAACAACATAACAAGGAACTGAACACAAAGTAACATTGCTGTTGAACGTGACACTTTTGTCCGTTTCTAGTTAGTTTTGGAGCTACAATACTTTCAAAATATTTTAAGGTGGTGGTAAGATAATTACCACAGCCTTAAAAAAGGTTAAAGCAAATGCGATAATTGTTGAGATAAAAAAAGCAATTATAAAATAATTAAATAAATGAAATCTACGGTCTCAAATTTTAAGTTATCACGTGAAAACATTACTTAAGTGATTATTTGTCTTAATTTAAATCATTAACTAGTTTAAGCCGGTTTGAAAAAATTACGAGACTTTTCTCTCTCTAACGATAATTTTTTAAAACTATCATTTTCAGTTTTTCTAGCTGACAAATAAAGTTTTGACTCTCGACCAATTTTAATACTTAAAAAAAAACAGTAATTTTGACGAAAAGTTCACTTTTACTGGAAGTTATTATATATGCGGTAAAATCCAATGAAAATAATGCAGATTGATATTAAAATTATCTAATACTTACAGTATTTCGAGAAATACAATTAGTAGGAATGCGCTTATAATATCATTAAAGAATAAATATAAGTCGCTGCTTATAAAATTGCGATAGTTAAAACTGAAAGAGAATCCCCCCCAAAAAAAACCCCACGCTAATTATAGATTATTAATTTAAAAGTAAGAAATCGTAAACAAATTGGAAGATGATGCCATTTCATAGAAACGACAAATAAAAAGCAATTCATAATAAACTTATTAAATATCTCAAACATAACTGGCAAAACAAACCTCAAATTTCATGCGTCAGGTGACTCGCTATCTATCAATGAAAAAACGAATATTTCTTGCCTTTAAATTTCGGAGACAACAAAACCTCCTAACCTAACCAACATCATTTTCTTACATGATAATAAATTCTATTATTCAAACTATTAATTAAAAAAAGGCGCAGCAATCAAAATGTTTCTTCTAAATATTGGAAAAAACAGTTTTCTTGAAAAGTTTTCTAACATATTTAATCAAGGTGAAAAAGCCGAATTGGCAATCCGAAAAAAAAGAAGCATTTGAAAACCTTGCCAAATCAAATGTTTTTTACAATTCAATTGAATGAATGCACTACCTATAATGAAAAGTCTGGGTCTTAATTATTTCCATTTTTAGGGTTTTCTTTATTTCTTTTTATCATGTCAGAACATCATGCTCTGACATGATAAAAAGGTTTTTGGCGTCAACAAAAATTTGTAGGCGAAAAATAAAAATTTTATTATGTGCACGAGCATGTTAAAAAATCAGCTTTTAATAGCGCTTTGCCATTGCATTTACAAAAACTCTGATTTAAAAAAAAGTTTATGACTACAGCAAATAAAGTCTGGAAAATTGTCATTTTGAGAACGTGATTATATGAAATGAAATGAATAGGAAATGAGATATTTTTAAACAATCAATGCGAGACAAAGTTTTTTGGATCGTTTGCGATACTAAAGTGACTCATTCATTGAAACAAGTAAAAGGAATAAAAAATATAATTTAACTCGCACGAGCACGTGGTACTTGGCCGTTCAAGAGATGATGTTCTAACATGATACAGTGAAATATGCATAGCAGATTTCATTATAATCTGTTATTTCTCTCTTTCGGTTTCTTCTTCTTCTCTCTCTCGTTTTTTTTCTTTCTTCAAAGTTCTATCTGCCTTTTTTGTTTTTTGCGTGTGTCTGATATTTCTTGAAGCATTTATTAAATAGAATTTCAGGCCTTCAAAATTTGGCCTTAGTCAAATATTAATATTTTTTTCGTTTTCTACATCAGAATTTAAGGTCTTTCCAGGTTTTTTTTTCTTAATTCAGAAGTTCATCCTCTCAACTCGACCAAGGCCTTTTTCTAAAAACATAGCCCAGATCTATCTGGTAGAGATCTCTTATAGGTATTCCTCCAAACTGCATATGATAAAATTATTCAGGCATGAATTACTTACAACATTAATATTGAAATGTCAGCAATTGGTCAACAATAATCTAAAATTTATCATCATAAATTTATATGCTTCTCAATGCTTTAATATAGCAAATACGAGTGCCTTTTAATTCATTTTCCAATCCTTTGATGCTTGGTGACTTGGTCTTAGATAATCTTTTATGAAATTCAAATAGATCTACTGATGATGATGATGATGATGATGTGTCCGCTTTTATTTGGAAAGAGGGGTGCAGAAGCTTCTGAGGGTATGGACCCCTTGTTTATGAAATTCTCGATAGTAAAACTCTTTATTTTTAATTTTTGCTTTCAAGCTTTGCTGGATTACATCTAAAAAGTGCAGAAGCTCATATGAAGATGTGCAGAAGCTCATATGAAGATGAAACACACACCCACATGCTAGCACAGCTCATTTTTACAGGGGAGCACATTCCCACATTTCACAGATTGAACACAAAAGAACAACCATGCCCGAACCGGGACTCGAACCCTGGACTCCCAGAACACGAGGAAGCCGTACTACCTCTGTGCCAGAAAGCCGGCAAATAGATCTACTCCAGTTAGTAATGATTTTGTTGATCGGCAAAAACTTCAATTTCCTCCTTCTCAATTTTTCGAATTCTACTCGTATCATTTATTCCGGTTCGACTTGACTTCCTTACTTAATCTCACATTATGCTCAACAACCATTTCTCATGAAATTCGATTCTATGTTTCAGATTCGAATTTCGAAAGTGATCGTAGTCCAGTCATAACAGCATGGTCAAATTTGAGAAAAATATCCTCAAAGATCAAAACCAATTGGTTGGAATAGTGCTATGAGAGAATCATCAAAACTTTTATCCACACAAAGTGGTCTTGATTCATTTAGAATGTTTCAGAATCCACCAAGAAAAACACAAATCTGTTACGTAACTAAATAACAATACGTAATTCCTCCGTGGTGGAATATCTCATGCCAACTTCAAAAAGCTTAAGTAATTTTTTCATAAAAAAGGCCCTACGTCACATTTCAGTTTCATACCGGAAAATACACAGTAAAATTTCGTTATCGCAGTAAAAAAATCAGGGCGAAATTATTGAGACAAAACGTATAGTATAGCTCGAACCTTCTACTGGTTGTTTAATAAAGAATATAATCATTTAGATCAAGCAATGAATTCTTAAATCCTCATCATTTTGAACCAACAATGTATTTCGAATTCACTTCAACAAATTAACCACCATTCAAATACCACCCATAATTTGCCTATTAAACTTTATTAAGTTAGACAAATTATTAAAAGAAAACAACCCAAGAAAAGATGGCATTTCCAGAATATAGATTAAAATACTTTAAAAAAATTACAGGTTTAATGAAAATTATCTGAATTTTTCAAGAAGTGTTTTCAAATCTGAGTCCCTTATCAGTGGAAACATTTGCTTATAATCCCGATTCCAAAACTAAATAAAGACAAGATGAAGACCAATTCCTATAGAACAATCGCCTCCACATCCATCTTTTCAAATATTTTTAAAAGTATAATGATATAAAGTATTATTCAACATTTATTTCTCTACAATAAATTAATGGCTTTCTTCCTTTAAGAGACAATCAATTAAGTGTTTATAGAATTCCCACAGCCATTTCTAAAGCTCAAGAAAAGAATTATTTCCTTAGAGTTAGTTTAAATATTAAAAGAGCATAAGACTATGTGTACACTATACTGCGCATCGGGGTTCGAATAGATTGAAAAGTTGATAACACAATCTCTCGAAAATCACAAGACGTTTATTCGTAAAAAGACTTCTAGAAGATGCAGGAAATTACAGCAGTTGCGAGTCACAATCACGCAGCTCCAATTCAGATAATACAACAGGAAAGAGCTTCCAAACACAGAGGTCTCTCATTCATCAGACAGATAACAGCTTATGTGCACTGGACTAACACTCAAGTCTTCACTATTCTCTCATCTTCTTGGGCAATAGAGCGGTGGTTTAAATACCTGACTTGGCGAGGAAATCTAGGATGTTCACCAAGTTTCTGGAAGGTTTTAGGCTATCCCGCTTATTAATGGCACAGAGAAGGATATTTTTCTCCTTGAGTAATGGTCCTAGAGTTTAGGTGATGGAATCTTCCAAAACGATCTATTTTTTTAGTCAAATCTCGCTAAGTCGCCAAGACACTTGCAAAATGTCGCTAAATCACTGGAAATACTGTATTTACGTAAAATACGCCTAAATTGCGCGATTTTCGCCCCAGAATCTAAGTATTTCAGATATGTCAGATATTTTTAGACGAATACAAATATTTACAAACATTATAAAGATATTAATAAATTTATAATAAAATATCTACGGCTTGATATTACTGGTAATATTCAAAATTCTTTTATAATTTTTTTCTAATACAGGATTTGAAGTTCTTTGGAGAACCCTTTCTAGAACTAGAATCGTTTAGAAAGGTTTTCTTCAGGGCAGCCTTTTATCGACCGTTCTCTTTGTTTGCTATATGATTTTTGTTTATGAAATTCTCGATAGTAAAACTCTTTATTTTTAATTTTTGCTTTCAAGCTTCGCTGGATTGCATCTAAAAAACAAATCGAAAAATACAACAGAAAAAAAATCAAAGAAAAAATCAAAAAACGTCTACATTTGAAACAACTTCTGGAAATTCAATATTTGTCCAGAAAATGTTCTATTAACAGACATCTCAAAAAGAAAGCTCCATTATTTACCTCGTATCACTGACGCAGGTTTTCCACTGTTTTGAAAACAAATTATCAAATATTTAGATTTAAATTTTCACAAAACATATCAAAATGAGATAAAGAACCTCTAGACCAAAGCCCAGAGAAAAATCAATGCCTTAAAATGTATTGACTACAAAACATATGGGCACAGAACAGAGGATCTTATCAATATCTGCACTAACAGTATTTGTAGATTTTTTATGAATGCACAATCATTAATAAATTTTCCAAAAATTAGCTCAAAGCCTACAATACCATTCAAACAATAACACTCAGAATTGCTACAGGACTTCCTAAATGAATTACAAACTTTGTCTTGATGAAAATTGCTGGTCAAGAAATTCTTTCGGATAAAATTAAAAGATTGACTTCTCATTTTTTTCACAAACAAATCGCAAAAGATACTCAGTAGTGATCAAAAATCTAAAAGCATTAAAAAAATAAAATAACTGTTGAGCCAAAAAAAATTAATGCTTAATGAATACACAAACAACAAAATTAAAAATAATCGACTTATTAGCATCCATTAAAGAAATTAATCAAATTACGTTTTCCAATCAAAAATATTATTACTACTAATAAAGCATTCGATATTTATAAAGCAAATTATGAACAGATAATATTTAACCTTGTTGGCTTGCTTCAAGTTGTTGTTGGCATACTTCAAGAGCTAGACATTTCTTCCTGATCCTTCCATTTGTAGGAATGAAATTTGTGAAATATTCCTTTCCGAGTTCTCTTTTATTAGAGCATATATCAATTGAAAAATAATATTGATATGGATTCCATAGCATTCAAATATTACTTGGAATGAAAAGGCGGGTTATGTCGCAAAAACAATCACGGAGTCGTATTCATACATTGAGTGGATTGATATCGAAGGTTCAATCTTTTATCATCAAAATATATCTCTTCAAAACATGCGCCAAATTTATCGAAATAGTAAGTACCATGAAGCTCCAGGCGATATTCCTTATAATTTTTCTCCTACCTCAAGCCTTAAAAATAAAAGAGATAATGTGATAACAGCACATCTAATTACCTTGATGATTATCACTTCAGCTCTGATGAATAAATTTGTACTTTATAATAATTCTGGTTGTCTCTCTTGTAATCAAGAAATGAATATACTCTCCTGCACTTTTTGAATAGTACTTGTCGATTGTAATGTCAACCAAATGCACCAAAAAAGAATTTCGCCAATATGGCGATTCAAATCGTCAAACTATATATCATGAGATTATATAAATTGATACTTAAGCATATTCTTATAATTTGGCGAAATTTTTTCTTGACTCTTTTTTGTCACGGTTAAAACCGATTTGTACAATTTGAAGTATTCAAAGTCAAAAGAATATACATTTGGAGAAAGCTCATTTACAATAACCAAGAAATTTCTTCTTTTAAAATTCTGATCCCAAAACCTTTTTATTTTCATAAATAATTTCTTCAAATGTTTTCATTCAAGTTTTTGATATTTATTAACTCTGACTCTCTGCCATTGGGGATGGCAACCTTTGCTGCTAAATTGCTGCTAAACATTCCAACTTATCTATTTCGATAGTTAATAAATAAAAAAAGTCTTACCCTTTGTCTTTTACTTCTAATAAAGAATAAGACATTTTGAGTTCCTAATTTGTAACTTAGTATTATTGGCATCTGTGACTGATGGACATTCTTGATTATCCATAAAAAAATTTCAAACAAGACATTTTTAGATACTCAAATATTCGTGAAAACTTAAGGTAAAAACCTAGTTTAGCGCGCCCCTTGTTTTGAAAAGGATGCCAAAAATAAAAAGTCGCCAATCAAGATGGCTGATCCTATAAACAATACTGTGGAACAGTCACAGTTACTCACTTTTTAGATTAAAATTATGAGATTTAATGATCCCGATTGTTTAACTAAGAACACTTCTTTTCGAACCTTTATTGGACCACGATTGTTACATCTATTTGGATTCTAAATTAACGAGCTTTCTGTAACTAACGAAATAATTGAGCCGGTCTGTATCTTAGTCAATAAAATTCAGACATGCGATGGCATTAGTATCTGAAGAAGGCAGCGAGAAGAATATTTTATCTTAAAAAATATCCTACGGCTTCGCTAGCAGCGGGATCGAAAATCTAGTAGCTCTTATAACTCAGGAAAATTAAGAATTCTGAGAATAATAAGAACAGCATAAGTAAACATGAAAGCATCCTCATAGTTTTGATACTAGAGACTGAGGTTTTTCTTAAGAAGAAATGTGAAGGAATACATCTAATTATCTTTGGATACTCGGGGGCAAAGGCCATAGCAACTATAAGTTCCAAGAACTGAAATCACATCAATCAATTACATACATTTACTCGGTTCAATCAATTTTTTGAGTAGGGAAAGATTTTCATTAAAACAAGAAATATAATTTTTTTACGTCATTTCCTACTTGGACCAACCTAAAAAAGTTTCATTTCAGTTACTTTTTATTAAATAATTACAATTAACATTCATAATTTATCAAAAAATTAGTGATTTTTACAAGAATTGAACTCGCATTCTTCACCTTCACGCAAAAAATACTGAAATTCTTGCCTTTTTACCAATTGAGCTACTGCCTATTGATTTCAATTTTCATTACAAACTGCTAAAACTCTATTTAAAGTATTAAAAATTAATTAAATTTAATTAATAAATTAATGCTAGAAAAATGTATTTACATCAAGTGTCATCAACTGCAAGTTTAAATAAATGTATTTGAACTTGATTGGTTAAACAAAAAGAATTTTATTAACGACTGCCCGCGACTTCGTACGCTTGGAAATTTTGATGTGTATATTTGAGAACAACTTAATATCAGAACACAATCAACAGGAACAGCAAAAAATGAAACAATATCAAATAATAATGAAGAAAATGGCACTCACGCCCATTTGGAAGAATGATTTTAATCAGTATAATCAGCTGCTTGTAAGCGAGTATTTTCTTTCTTTTTTAAACATCCCGTTATCTATGAATGAAAACCAACTGACTTCGCGTATTTCTTTCTAAAAAAATCAAAATTTATTACTTCCTGCTATCTTACTCATTCGTGTGTGGTGGATGATAATGAAGATTTTTGGCGGGAAAGTAAGAAAAGCGTCGTTTTAACTATTTTCCACTCAGTTTTTTCATTTTTTTCACTCCATAAAAACCATCCTCGTGTTTTAACGAAAATATTTTTTTTAAAAAAATTAGCCGAATCGGTCGAGCTGTTCTCTAGTTTTGCGCTTAGCAACGCATTTCATGATTCATTTTTATTTATATAGATAGAAAATGGGAACAAGATATATATGTATATATAAGGTGAATGTAAACAAATAGTAGAAATTCAAAACCAGCAAAACTCTTCAGTGATGAAAATATTGTACTGTAGGCGGCATATGTATTTCGAAATGAAGACATTGATTTTCCGAAACAATATCCCTCGTAATATTTGTGAACATACTGTTTCTGTTTACCTTAATCATCCCACATCGGATAATTGAATATATATAACTTATCGAATAATCACGAGGAATTCCCGAAACGAACAACAAATCGCAAAGAATTCAAATAGAATGTTGAGATGAAAAACCTTTGAAACGAAGACAAATGATTCAAAAATCCCAGCAGATGTTTTTAGTTTCTGTTCAGACAAAATTCGTAAACAAACGATTTTAATTAGGATAAAATAATGGTACTTACGTATTAGACCGTCTTCGCCAATGGTCGCCAAGAGTTTAGTAATTCATTGGCGACGGATTTAAATTTGGTGATAAAGATCAATGGATTACACCATTGCCAGATTGCCATAATTGGCGGTTTAGCAACTAATTGGCGACGACTTCAAATTTGGCGATAAAGTTGGTTGGTCTAATACGTAAATATCAAAATAGCTTGGAGAGAATTTCAAAAGGTTAAATATTATATGTTCCTAGTTCACTCTAAAATTAATATTGAATTTTTTATTAGCAGTAATAATATTTTTGATTTGAAAACATATTTTAATTAATTCCTTTAATGGATGCATATATGTCGATAATTTTTAATTTTCATTTCTTACAAAATAGCTGTAGCAGATGTGTAACTTAACAATCGAAAAAAAATTATTAAATAATCAGCATTAAAAAAATTATTCCGCTTGTGTTTTTGGTTCACAACATTGGCGACAAACTCTGGAACCAAACTAGGATTAAATCAAATTAAAAAATATTACGCTTGAAATCTACTTTGAGTCTTTCTAGGTAATAAAAATGCTTAGTCGCCAAAACGGTGCGACAGGAGAGAGCATTACCTCCTTTTCGCCAAGGATATTTAGTGCCGAATATTGCAATCCGATGGAGTTGGCGATTTTGAAAAGTGCGCCAAGGGGATGATGTTCTCTACGGATCAACCGCCAAACAATAGATAACGATTAAAAAAAGGTAACGCATTAGTAAACAAATCAGTAAAAGGGCTGCAAAAAAACCCTGCTCTGCATGCTTGTTTAGAGTCTAAACTATCAAATTGGCGACCAACTCAAGAGGCACATTTAATAACTTTCAAATAGATTTAATATATCTTAAATGCGTCTAAACTCGACAGCCATAAACTATTATTTTAGCATTTCTTGAAAGCATGATTTATAAAGTTTTAATAATGGAAGTAAGCAATATATTTTTCTTGATTAATATTATACCCGAAATACAAATCAATATACATACCACAAAGGCATCTTGCAAAATTAATCTCACTAAAAAATTTTGGAGGTCGGGGAGCAAAAGTTTCAGTTGCGAGAATTAAAAAGAATCCCCACAGAAGCCAAATATTATGATTCATAACTGTTTCAGATTTGATTCACTGTAGTATGTTAAGGTATACTCAGACAAGAAGAATGAAAATTTACTATTATATCTTTTCATGGTAGAAAGAATGTTTAAAAAGATTATATAAGGCATGAATCTAAATGTAAATAATGATAATTATAATGTGGCCGTGATTAAAAAATAAATTTTGCTGTAAAAATGCTGAATTATCTTTTCAAATTATTATTTCTAACATTTCATTGAAATGACGTTACTGGCTGTTATTTGAGTGCAAGCATCTATTTAAGCAACGACTACTATAATCAGCAGATAAATCGGGAATTATAATGCACCGTATGACTGAAAAACATAAGGGGGGTGATGCATACAATGTGCTGTCTGCTTACTTAACTCATGTTATTTAAGAACATATACTTAGTTCATGATATGCTTCCATAATGATTTACATATAATTGCTTTCCTCCAAGCGAAATACAAAAGTGGTCGACATTGCCCTGAAAGTCATAAAAGAAGGCGTGCTTCTTTCGTATTGGAACTCTATTTCAGGTACTCCAAGGAACTTTCGCTAATCCGAGACGATTACATTTCTACATCCTTATGAATTTTTTATTCAAAACTTTAGATTTAAATAGATTAACTAAACTAAGACTACCTGTCAAATTATAAACGTGTGTTACTAGCTTCATAAGCCAGATAACATCTACGATACCGAAGTCGACATTTGTATTATGGTCATGTTACTTGGCTACTGTCCCTAGAGTCGCAGGTTCATACCCCGATCTTCAATCGGTACATTGGTGACCGTGGCAACGCAACCTCCTGCAACAGTCATGGCGCCATATACCCGCAGCAAAATTCGTCAAACTGACTTGACGAAAAGCAAGCAAACAAAGCCGCTAACCCTACTTCACGCAAGCAAGCAAAAGCAAAGTCGTCAGACACACTTGACGCAAGCAAGCAAGCAAAGTCGTTAGACACATTTGAAGCAAGCAAACAAGGAAAGCAAAGTCCTGAAACACACTTGAAGCAAGCAAGCAAAGCAAAGTCGTCAGACATACTTGACGCAAGCAAACAGCAATGCGTCATAACGCTTGGAGCTATTAAAATCATTCGTCCCTCCGCAGACTCACTGGTGGGGGAGTACTGTGGGGCTAGCTTCACAAGTCGGATAACATCTACGATACTAAGTCGACTTTTGTATTATGATCATGTTACTCGGCTACTGGTCCTAGCTTCGCAGGTTCGTACCCCAACCTTCAATCGGTACAAACGCAATAGTTCAATTACAAGAAGTTAGTTCAAATACATATGAACATGATTAATACAGAATTTAATGTGTTAGATAAGTAAAATTTGATGAGCAGTATTAGGATCTAAATCGCAGATTTACATCATATTTTGAACGATATACGATTGACTGTTTGACGGTCTTTACATTCGCATGCATGTAAGTGTGATAATTATAAAACGTAATGACTTCAATAAATGAATATTTAGAATAATATTTTACTTTTAAAATTGTAGTGCTATGCCAGATTTTTATTTTTTTAAAAAGATTGATTAGAAAAAACTGTAAACTGTTCAAATTTCCCGCTATACTTTCTTATTTGAACTGAGAAATGTAAAACGATGATGTACAGAATTCTTGATCTCATATTAAAATCGGGGCACTCATGAAATTTTTGGCTTTGCTGAAGGTACGCAATTTTTACTTTCTCGTATATGCAGTATAGAAGAAGTATTGTAATTATCAAAAGATTTTGAATTACAGCTTTTGATGAACCTTCTCGATTTTAATCCCCTGAATTCGAAAGACATATTTTTGGCATTATGTCGGTCTGCCAGTCCATCAGTACAATCTCTCTGTCTATCTTCAAACATAACAATGATGCTGTTACGAAAATTCTCACAAAAACGACGCGAAGATGCAGACTGTATAGTTTAGGGAAACGTGTATTAAATATACGCAACACAAGCTTCAAATTCACAGAGAATTAACTCTTTTTAATCTTCTAATTTCGGTTAGCAACAAAGCTATATAACACACGTCAAAGAAAGAAAAGGCGTTTTATCAAGCTAAGCCATCCAACGAACTCGTTGTCAGAACTGAACTGATTCCCCCCCGCTTAAGCCACCACTTTTAAATAGTCTCCCATTAAAGTGGGTGAGGCAAACTCAGAAACATCGCGCTCTTTCCAGGCAACTGTGGAACTTCCTCAAATGTTCTCAAGAAGCAAATCTTTATTTCTTAGCTTCTACTACACACTTTAGAGTGTAATAAAAACCCTTAGCAACCACATTACGTCGCCAACCCCACTACATCGCCAAAGTAGTCAAATGTCGCTATCTTCTGTTGTAAATCCCCTTAGAACAGTATTTTCTCACAGTCGCTCTCTCAAACTAAACCAACTAACGTAGCCCGTTCTCCGAACTGCTGTGATTCCCCACCTTAAGCCGAGTCTTTAAATAGCACCACACTAAAGTGGGCGAAGTGTGTACTACACATTTTAGCATGCAGTAAAACCATTAGTGATCTCATTACGTCGCCCACATCGCCAAATTAGTCAAACGGCGATTTTCTGTTGCAAATCCTCTCAGAACGGCTTTTTAACCCCCGCGATTCCATTATATATATATATATATATTGATTACTTATGTCCTTACATTACGATTTGCAAAGAAAACATTGTTTATCTGGATTTAAAAGAATTACATTTAAAATAAAGAATTTACAATATAAATGAAAATTAAAAAGTTAGTTTAATGGGGTGTCATAAATGTAAATGACGTTGCTTGAATAATTTGTGATTATTACTAATGTGATCCCCCCTCCAAGCTGACACCAGAGTTCATGATAAGTAAATGGTACCCGAGGAAAGCCATTATTTCGTCTTAAAAATTATATGAAGCCCGACCTTCATAAAACTAAGGTCAAAGCCGTATGTTTTTTATATACAAATGAAAGGATTTAGGAATATCACGAATGAACATAATCTCTCCCCCCACTTCCCATGGAGTCCTCTAACGGGGCAGACCATTCAACCCCCCTTCTCTTTGCTCTTTTTTCATTACAACAATGGGGCATATAATGAAAATTGTTCCTTTAAATTAAGTAAGAAATTTAAAGGAACAATGATTGTTCGTAAATTGTTTTCTGATTCGTAAATTGTTCGATGATAGTTTTGTAAAATTAATATATTTTTGCCTTTTTATCACTTTCTCAGCTGAAAACAAAATATTAATTACAAAATACAAACTATAATTTTCTTATCACTTAAATGGAGAAGTTCACAACAAAAATGAGATAAAAATAATTAGAAACATATTTATTCAAAGTAATAACTAGTATATATATTTTTAAAGATTTGACTATTTTTGACTTGAATATGTCCTTATTTACCCTGGTCTTCTGTAGCCACAACATTCCTGGAAAACGGAAGTAAAGATTAAAGAATTGAAGAAACAATGTATGCATACCAATTATCACAAATAATGCACATAATTCAAATAAAAAGATTGCTTTAAGTTTTCTGAAAGTGATTACAGATTTAGATTAAGTGATTACAGATTTTAAAAAAGATTTTCGTCACTAGACGAGCAAATTATTTATCAGAAATTTTACATCCGTAAATGTAATAGATTATACGAATCAAAACTTTTTCTAAAGTTTTTTGTTGATCATAATTTCTTTTATACAAAAATGGCCAAAATTATGCAATTTTGGGGAAAAAATTGCACTTAGAAAATTGGAAGGCTTATAATATCAGTGATATTTAAAGTTTTGAAATAATAAAAATAATCTAACCAAGAATGTAATAAAGTATGTTCCGTTATCGTTATTTCTTAAAGTTATGGTTAAACTAGGTTTACCCGCGACTTCGTACGCATAGAAAAGCACATAATTAACCTAAAAACAATTTATTTACAGTGTGGGCCTGAAATAAAACAAAACCGTATAAAGATAACCGTATTTTTTTAAGATCAAGTCAATTCTATTTTATTTATTGATCGAGATTGAGATAGCTATAGCAGCGTTACAGATATAATTTTTAAACTTTTATTTAAAATGAAAGTAGAGTTGTCAACCATTACAGCACACTGCACATGCGTGAATTTTCAGCGCCAATTTTGGCAACGCAAATGCGTTAGTTTTCTACGCCAGTTGAGGCAACACGATGCAGATTATAAATTTTTATTTTTTATTATTCTATTTTATATTAATTCAAAAATTTCTTAGATTGAATCCGAAAAATCGATCAATTAACACAGCTTGATTTTAAATGCATCAAACACTAAGAAAATAAACAGAATCGTTTGAAATAGCCGGTCGAAAACTTGTTAAGCCTTACTCATTTGGCGGTGAAGCGAGCAAGGATTTTGGCGAGAAAGATCCTCGGCCTCCTCCTTTTTTCCCCCACTTCATTTAGAAGGAGTACCATTATAACTTACTTTTCAACTTCCTAGGTTGAATCTGAAATATCCTATTTTTAAACTATGCAGTTTATCCCAAAACTACTTATATAGCTTTATAACGAGACATAATTAAATTATTTAAACATAAAATGATTTTACTGCTTACCTTAAATATCTCTACCGATGTCTCAAAAGATATTTTGGCCACGTCTAAAATGCATCTTCCAAGACCCCATCCCTTGGGCGTAACAAACTGAAATGGGCCAAAGTAACAGAAATTATAAACAGTTTAATCAATTATAACAGAAATTATAAACAGAATAATCAATTATAACAGAAATTATAAACAGTATAATCAATTATAACAGAAATTATAAACATTGGTAAAATTATTTAAATGAGTTTTTACACTCTATAAACTATTGATTCAAAAAGCCTGAAGAAACTAAAGCAAATTAATTAAGTTAAAATGTCCTTTAGTTGATTTCAATCGATTTTGATCTAAATGTCCCTTAGTTGATTTCAATCGATTTTCATTTATATGTCCTTTAGTTGATTTTAATCGATTTTAATCTAGATGTCCCTTAGTTGATTTCAATCGATTTTGACCTAAATATCCCTTGGTTGATTTCAATCGATTTTGATCTAAATGCCTCTTAGTTGATTTCAGTCAATTTTAATCTAAATGTCCTTTAGTGGGTTTCAATCGATTTTAATCTAAATGTTCTTTAGGTGATTTCAATCGATCTTAATCTAAATGTCTTTTAGTTGATTTCAGTCCATTTTAATCTAAATGTTCGATTGAATCACAAATTCAATCGATTTTAGTTGATTTCAATCTAAATGCCTTTAGATGATTTTAATCGGTTTTAATCTAAATACTTTAGTTGATTTCAACCGACTTTAATTTAAATACCTTTAGTTGACTTCAATCGATTTTAATCTAAATTTTCGATTAAATCACAAATATTTTAATCGATTTTAGTTGATTTCAATCCAAATGCCTTTAGATGATTTCAACCGATTTTAATCTAAATACCTTTAGTTGATTTTAATCGATTTTAAAATGCCTTTAGTTGATTTAAATCGATTTTAAAATGCCTTTAGTTGATTTAAATCGATTTTAATCAAAATACCTTTAGTTGATTTCAATCTATTTTAATCTAAATTTCCTTTAGTTAATTTCAAAAACTTTTTAATATAATTTACTTTTGGGCTTAAAAAACGTGTTACCAGACGTAAACACGTTCTCAGACGATTCCAAAAGCACCTATCTCCTTCTTTGTATTATTCAGAAACCTGTTACCGGCTTATCCGATCCGCCAGAAGGCAAATAAATAAATCTGAATGACCGTACCGCCAGTGTTGCAACACTGGCAAGAACTGTGGCTGATTTCTAAGTCATCACCGGTCACGTTACAACCTTCCATGATCGACGGGAGGCAACCCAGCCCAATCTTCCTGTTTAAGTTTATTATCCTGTTAGAAGTTTATCATCTTTATTTATGAAGTGTCCCCCAGTGGAAGTATAATGCACAGAAAAAGGGGGAAATTCAGAATAAATTCTAGCTTTCAACCAAAGAAGAACTTAAAAAAAAACTGAGTACCGTATTTATATTGTTAATAGCAGCATTGACTTTATAGCTTGAATCATCTTCTCCGTAATGAATTTAAAAACCCAACAGAATTCATTTATACTAATGTGATATGCTTTAAGTGATCTATGTCAATTTAATTTTAGAATTCATTTCGACAGAGGAAAAAAAAATTAAGACGTTACTGCTTAGTTAATAACTAAGAGCATTTAGATATTAGTTAAGACGTGTAGGGTTGTAAGATGTTTTGAATCTTATATGTTTAGCTATTTATTATTGATACAAAATCCAATGTATTCTGGAATTCGAACTACTACTAAATTTCTACTACTAATTCCAAACTATTCATTATTCTTGAACTTTTCTATGCAAATGTCCATGATTCTTCAAGAAAGCGTTGGGTTTTTATAGTTTATACGAATACTTTGACATCACAAATAATTACTGTTGCGATTATCAATTTCAAGTTATTTGAAAAATTAATTCTACACGTATCAACATATTCTGGTAACTTTCTGGATGTATCTATTATATTAACCTTCTATTCTTGCCACATTTTTTAATCGAACATTTAGAAATTCCCGTGCACCACTAGGTACCACACGGGGCTTACAAAGGCAAGAACAGCTACTCACGCATCATATTTGCGAGTACAGATCCTTTTTACAGGGGAGGGGGCACATTTGTACCGATTGAAGGTCGCGATACGAACTAGTAGCCGAGTAACATGACCATAATACAAAAGTCGACTTCGGTATCGCAGATGTTATCTGGCTTATGAAGCTAGCGCCACAGTATTCCCCCACCAGGGAGTCGGCGGAGGGACGAATGATTTTAATAGCGCGTTATGGTGAGTTGCTGCTTGCTTACGTCAAGTGAGTCTGATGACTTTGCTCTGCTTGCGTCAAGTGTGTCAGACGACTATGCTTTTTGCTTTCGTCAAGTGAGATTGGCAGCTTTGTTTGTTTGCGTCAAGTGAGTTTAACGACTTTTGCTGCGGGTAGATAGCGCCATGACTGTTGCGTTGTCAAGGTCACCAATGCACCGATTGAAGGTCGCGATACGAACCTGCGCCGCTAGGTCCAATAGCCGAGTAACATGACCATAATACAAAAGTCGACTTCGGTATCGTAGATATTTTCTGGCTTATGAAGCTAGTGCCACGCATTCAAGCATATCAGAGATAGAACAGATAAAGAACAGCCATACCCGAATCGGGATTCGAACCCAGGATAAACAGATCTTGAGGAAGACACGCTACCTCTGAGCTAGGAAATTGGCTTTTCACCCCCATTAACATCTGTTTTCTCAGCCAATCAAACACTTATCGTTCTTATTTTATTAGGTAAGGATATCACCAGGAATTTCTGATGAATTGAAGACGTTTCTTAAAATGGTGAATGAAAAGAACTGTCTTGGAACGTTCAGGGATTTTGCTATTTCAACGCTTTATTCACTTGAGAAGTTTATGGAATGCATTTCACATGAGCACAAACTACTTTATTATCATATTGCTTAATTTCATTTCAAGATAGTGTAATAATTTTCATTGCTGACTTTTATTGCTACTAGAGAGCTATTTAGAATCAGGCTGTGAGGGTACTAACTAAGCTTGAAAGGGAAATTGACGTACTCGTAAATAAGGAGGTTTGTACACTCCTGGACGATATTTTGTATGCTTACAAGCCTTAATTGTGTACAGATCAGATGTTAGATTCCAATGCTTGATATCTTCCTCTCTCTCTTCTTGTATTTCTTTTCCTTTTTCTCCCAAATATCCGCAATACTGTACTACTTGTTTGACCTGAAAAAAGAGATTTTGTGACAATCTTTTTGAAAATTTTAAATCATTTTATGATTTTAAAAATAAATCATAATTCATCTTCACTACCAATAAATCGATATCTTATAACTTTACACACACACACACACACACACACACACACACACACACACACACACA
>JAOUZG010000678.1:1858350-1880850 GCA_026289955.1 Argiope argentata | reverse complement strand
AAAACTATCGAGAATTTTGTGACAAAACACTGCCGCATTCTTAAATCTAACCCAAAATCCAAGTCCCTCTCTCACAAGGGTCTTACTCTCACCAAACCACATCTCTTTCGTTGTGGTGAATTTGGACCTAAGAATCGAAATATGAACTTCGCAATTTATGAACGAATTATACAAAATATGCCATATCTTCCAAATTCTGTAAGTTATGATGATTGAATTCTACTTTAATGGATTCTTAGACTGTCGCCCGTAAAATAATCTTAAAAACAACCGGTGACGTTCTTCTAAAACCCTCCTACTGATTTATTTATGTGTTTAGCTTTGTTATATGCATGTTTCTTTGGCGATCTGAAACTATCCATTAAAATATATTTTAAACAAATGTTTCCACCTTTGGGAGAATTCTGAATTATTATTATGCTTTGGTGTATTGTTTAATATATCTCGTTTTTGATATGCTTTGATGCATCGCTTAATAGATATCATATTTCTTATTCTTTGATTGTTATTTTATAGATCAGACTTTCTTTTTTAGGCATCGTTTAATAGATATCATATTTCTTATTCTTTGATTATTGTTTAATAAATGACTTTCATATTCTTTGATTGTTGTTTAAAAGGTAAGACTTTCATATTCTTTGATGTATCGTTTAATGGATATCATATTTCTTAATCTTTGATTGTTGTTTAATAGATAAGACTTTAATATTTTTGATCTAAACTTAATAGATATCGTCTTTAATATTCTTTGATGTAATTTTTATTAAATATCTCTTTTTATATGCCTTCCTGTATCTTTAATGGATATCGCCTTTCATATGCTTGGAATAAACTTTTATGGGCATATTTAAATTTTTAGTTTGTCTGAATTTTTTTTTGGTGTAATTTAAAAGATGAAAATGCTCGCAATTATCTGACTCACTTTAAGAGATGATTTTGGAACAAAATTTTCCATACACTTAATATTCTGCAGTCTTCTAGGGAGATGGAAAACTGAAAAAAAATATGAGTAACAAATTCGTTAAAACATTTGTAACATGACAGAATGTTTCATATTACAAAGTAACAATGAAGCGGGTTTTTATCATGTCCGAACATGAGGTTGTTTTGGGGATGAGGTTTTTGGCGTCAATAAAAATCCGTAGGCGAAAAATAAAAATTTCATTATCTGCACGAGCATCTCAAAAAGTCAGCTTTTAATAACGCTTTGCCACTTGCATTTACAAAAGCTCAGATTTTTTTAAAAAATAAGTTAATGACTACAGCAAATAAAACCTAGAAAAATGTCATTTTGAGCACGTGATTGTATGAAATGAAATAAATAAGAAATGTGATATTTTTTTAAACAATCAATACGAGACAAAGTTTTTTTGATCGTTTGCAATACTAAAGGGACTCATTCAATGAAACAAATTCAAATGAATAAAAATATAATTTAACTCGCACGAGTGCGTGGTGCTTGGCCGTTCAAGAAATTATGTTCTGACATGATACATTGAAATATGCATAGCAGAGTTAATTTTAACCTTTTATTTTGATATTGTAATATTCAAAACTTAATAAATCAGTCAGAGTTGATTGCAGAAGATAGATGTGTTTATTTATTTATTAAAAAGTTAAAGTTTCAAGAATATAATTGTATCCAGATAAAGAACCTCAAGTGTGCGTTTCGTCAGTTCAGGTAGATCCATGTTCAAGGGAGAAGAGCGTCAAAACATCTAGTTTTTAATTCTTTTTTCCCATTATGAATAGACTCTTGGTTACACACACTGCGGATTTTTCCGACAAAACTAAGTCATCATCGTCGCCATAACAACATCGGTGCTCTGAATGAGCACACCTTTATTTCTCCGCCAAATGTGTAAGCTCTATTATAATTCAATACACTACTATTGTTATGGCGGTGGCGACGAAGAATTAGATGCGCTATGTACGTACATCAATCACCAGCAACCGTTGTCATTAGATGGCGAGGTCAGACGGACTTAAGCTGGTGTTAGAAGGGAACTGAATATAAATAACGCGTGTTAACGAAGGGTCACCTACAAAGATGAATCATTAATAGACATTCCCTCGACCGATTTGGGACCATTGAAGAAGCATTGCTGGACAGCTATAGGCTGATAAAGAGCTCAAGTGCGCCAATAACACAATCAGAGACAAAGATTTGGCGGAAATAAAATGGGGAGACTTTTAGAAGTTAAGAAAACTGAAAATTACAAAAACATCTTCAATATCAAATCCATAGCCTATATCCGGATAAAAGCAGAATCCTACAGAAGACAATCCAACTCAAAGTTCATCCCACTCAAGTCTCATCCCACTCAAAGCTGTCCCATCAAAGAAAAAATCTTTGATCCATATTGTATCAACTGCAAGGAAAACGGACACCTTGCCTCTTGGAGAGGGTGTAAAAATTATCCATCTACCAAAAGATTTCCCACCCAGAGAAAATCCTTCGCTGAGGCCACGAAAGAAAAAAGTGAAACTCCAGAAATCTCTGAAGAAAATCAAGCCCAATATCAACTAAAGAAGTTGACTCCCGAATCCAAATTGAATGAGAAGTTTGAAGTAAACGAATTCAGAGAAACCATAGAGACCCTCCGTGAATTGAAAGCACTACTGAAAGAATTCCCTGAGCTCATCAATCTTGCAAGAAACCTTCGAATAACCCCTGACAGAGAAGAAAGAAAACTCCTGCTCATCAATGCTCTTCTCGCCTAAGTCCAAAACTTTTCAAAGTCTGATATCTCTCATTCCTGATTGGCCAGCCAAAAACAACAGTTTATCCCACACTTTTGCATCATCATCATCCAAACTCAGTACAACACCTCTCCTCACCCTCAGACCTTACTGCTTCCTGATTGGTCCCTGTAACTTTCCTCCTCTCCTTCACCCCTAGCTATGGTCTTCTCGACTTTGCTTTCTTCTCTCGTCGTCATTCCAACAGTCCATCTTCACTAGCGCAAGTGCTCTCGCATCCCAAGCCAGCTACTTTTACCAAGTTCTCAAAAGTCAAGCTAACAGAGATATGGAGGTAGCCCATTTTAGATGGGCGGGAACTCCAACAACCATTTGCCGTTACTTGAATGGAGGGAGAAGAGCAGTGAGAGGCGTGGAGAGACGTTGGTGTTCGAAGTTGTTCCTGATTTTGCGAGTAGCTTCTTATGATTCGGATTTCTTGCGTGAAGATCCACTCGATAAGTGTCGGTGGATTTCTGGACCTAGCTACCTTTGGTATAGCCGTTTGAGTTAACCGCCTATCAGCGTTTCTGTGGTGTTTATTCTCCAAATTGACGAAGAAATTATTTCATGATTAACCTTCAACTTTGTGTAAATTTTGTAAATAATATTAACCTAGATGAGAACAAGTTGTTTTTACGTACATATACAGAGTGTTCCAAAAGGTCGTTTACAAACTTAACATGCTGGTCTATCATATCATGATGAACAAGATTTACACAAGAACTTGTGTCCCAAAATTCAAACTGAGACCTCCAGAGGGCGATAAGTGCAGGTTTGGACGAGGAGAAAAAATGATATCGGCAGCGGTGTTAATATGATTTTTATTACAAAACATCATTAAATCACAGCAAATGTTCAAAATTCTTTCCATTCGCCACAATGCACGTGTCGGTGCATGGATCCACGCACCCGTTCAAACTGGCCAGGAGTGTCACGGACACGTGCTGCCGATCCCGCGATCCTGGCGATAAGATCCATGTCCGATATTACGATTGTCTCGTTCACCTTAAACTTCATGTGTTTTCCCGGGGGGCACCTCGTAATTGAGGATGAGATGCTTCCGGTATGGTGGATTGATCTCGCCAACCCGGTGGATACAATAATAGTGGGATTTAGACTCCCCCACGATGACGGGACGTACTCCCTTCGGGGAGGGTTGTACCGTGGCTGATGTCGGCCATTAGGACTTAACCTCAGTTGCCTGAACTTTGCTGTTGCGGAGGTCCGGTCATTCAGTTTCGATGGTTAATCCGTGTGCCTTCGTGACGGGTCGGAGAGTCTGTTATATGACTAAACTTCATGTGTCACCATAGGTAGAAATCCAGGGGAGTCAGGTCGGGGGATCGTGGCGGCCATTGGACTGGTCCGCCTCTACCGATCCGGTGATTAGGATAAGTCCTATAGAGGTATTCAAAACATGACTGGGCTGACGTCTGTTTGGGAAGCGCTCAAGGTACATCCGTGCCGCGGTTCGTCCATTTCTATCAGTTGGCGCTATGTACGAAATGCATGTCGATCATTTCTGCGTTACTAAACTCATTCATCCTTCTCCTTCAACGCCCACGCCTGAAATGATTGTTTTATTCACCCTCCCGTTTTTGTGCAATCATCGCCCTCTAGCGATCTCAGTTTGAATTTTCGGACACAAGTTCCTATGTAAATCTTGTTCATCATGATATGACAGACCAGCATGTTAAGTTTGTAAACGACCTTTTGGGGCATCCTGTATAAGACTTTACATAAAGGAATTGTTTGATTGGCACTCTGTTATTTAATCGGCAAGGATCAAGACATTACAGTATACTTCAATGCGTATGAAAAAGTAAAAATATATGCAAGCTTTCATTTGTCACGTTAATTATGATTTATCAGTTATCGGGTTCACAATTATATAAATATATAAATAGTTTTTCTTAGACAGAGTTTTGGCTTTTATATTTTACAAGTTTCGAATTTCATTTGCTTAATTTTTTCCGTTTTTAGAAATATTGTTCACATATAAGCAAACAGAATTACTTATGTGGATTTATTAACAAATTGAAATTTAATTTTTGTTTGAAATCTTTTTTAATGTATCTCAACATACCTCGAACGAGGCAAGTCACCAAAGTCAAGAAAAAAAATGGCTACTAAGATAGACAATGCAATGAAGAAGTACAATTACAGTTAATACACTTTTCCAACAAACAAACAGCAGTGATATTAAAGGTAAATAGTGACCTTTATGAAGCTTTTAAAAACTTTAATAAAGTAATTAACAATATTTTTTTAATTATTTTAATTGGTAATAATTTTTGAATAATTGACAATTAAAATTAGTATGGAATTTCAAGCCTCACTCATTATAAAGTTTTAATTATTATTTTTCTTACTAAATCAGAATAAAAATTAAAATTTCAAATTTAACTTTTAAAAAATGATTAGAACTCTTAAGTTAAATCCATACTAATATAATAAAATATCTACAAAAAAAGCTCATGGCTTATATTGAACGGAAAAGATGCCTTTGGGTATACAAAATACTCGCATCAACAGAAATAAAAGTTTAAAAAAAAGGCATTAAATAAAAATTAATAATGATTAAAATGAAATCTGCTATGCATATTTCAGTGTATCATGTCAGAACATCATCTCTTGAACGGCCAAGCACCACATGCTCGTGCAAGTTAAATTATATTTTTATTCACTTTAATTGTTTCATTGAATGAGTCACTTTGGTATTGCAAACGATCCAAAAAAACTTTGTCTCGCATTGATTGTTTAAAAAAATATCACGTTTCCTATTTATTTCATTTCATCTAATCACGTGCTCCAAATGGCATTTTTTCTAGGTTTTATTGGCTGTAGTCATTCAGTTACTTTTTTCAATCAAAGCTTTAGTAAATGGGATGGCAACGCGCTATTAAAAGCTAATTTTTTGAGATGTTTGTGCAGATAATAAATTTTAAATTTTTCGCCTACGGATTTTCGTTAACGCCAGAAAAGCTCATTCCTAAAACCATATTATGTTCAGACATGATGATAAATAAAAATCGACACTTGTATGCACAAAATCTACTAATCTTTCCTTAGTTTGAAATTGGCACAACTTAGCTTATTTGTTCTTTCATTGAACAATATTTGGTAATTACGTATTAGACCGTCGATTCTCCAACAATGAGTCAACCCCGTCAAATTTCATTTTGGTGACCAAAATTCTTTAATGCTTTTGAACACGTGGCAAATAAATTTTGGCGCATAAGCGATCTATTGGCGATCATTTTTGGATTTGGCGAAAAGGATTAAAACCTAAGTACTCAATATTTATACACTTCACTTTTCAATATCCACAAAAAATTTAATGGAATAGAATTATCTTTAATTTCATTGCAATATCCGTATTCAAAAATTCTTGCATTCAGAAATCTTATATCGAATTTTTTATTAGGTTGATTTTCAGAATTATTGATTTCACTAGTCTGTCATGGCTACAAAATATTGTTGTCTAAATATCTCGACAATGTTTCGTTCGTACTATTTTCTGAATAGAAATATGAATAAAGAATTGCAAAATTTTCTAAATAAAGAAACCTTTTCTATAAAGATTCTGGTTTTGAACAGTGATCGATATTATAATTCGGTTGTGCACTTACGTATTAGACCGTCAATCTTGATCGCCAAATTTGAAGGCGTCCCTAATGAGTTGCTAAATTGCCATCATTTAAACAACTGTCGTCCGCCATTTTATTGGTTTCGTTATCATCGACGGTTTATCGCCAAATTTGATCCAGTCGCCAATGAGTTACTAAACTATTGGCGTCGACGGTTTAATACGTAAGTACCGGAAACTTGAACGGAAAACCGAACATAAATATAAACGATGTAAGTAATGAAAGATTATAACCATTTCAAATGTGGCATCGATATTAAATAAATATTTTTAAGTAATTAACTTTACGGTTGGAAAATTGCTTCTATGTAAAAGAAAATTATTCAAACTCCCTCAATTTGAAATTAACACCGTTCAAAAAACTTCAAATGTCTTTAAAACAATATCGATGTGAAATTTGGAATTAAGTTTCCCAATTTTTTAAACCATCAAACAATACAAATCCCGATATTTTTGGCACTATTTATTTACAATATAGCCTTAACTGTTTGGGTTGCAATATTGGAGGTTTATTCAAAAGGGCACATTAAAATAGACTTCAAACCGCATTTTCTGGTGATTGCTCTAATTTCTTTTTTACATATAGAATATGAAAAATAAAATGAGATATTGTACCTTTAAGTAAAATTCAAGATGTCTCGTTTGAATCTTATTTAAAGGTACTATAATTAATGTATTTATTTCCTCTTATCTTCACTAACGCATTATAGAGATATCAGATTCAAGCGCCAAGGAACTGAGATATATCGCCAAAATGTTTACATTATATACAATGAAGCTTGGCGATGTTGTCGTAGTCTTAAGCTCGCCTAGGAAGCCAAAGAGCACTTAATACGCAACACCATTTTAACTGATGATATTAAGATGTACACAAATGTGTTTTAACTATGCAGCATCGAAAATTTCAAAATCTGTGTTAAAGTTTCATTATTATATAAAGGCCATAAAGATTTATTTAAATTTAAGAGAGAATTTTTTCAAGGAAATATGTATGTGAAGGTAAAAGTATATCGATTTTTCGCCAATTTTCTTACTTGGAGCCTCGTTTAACGCCAACCATCTTGGTTAGAGAGTTATTTTTCTAAAGAAGAATTTTACGCCGGGTTTACATTCAACCAGTTATAAGACGGCTATTAGGTAGCGCATGCGCAGAAGGGAATTGATCAATGGTTTGCACAATTTCGTTAGATATATTCAGGCATTCCAATATTCCAAGCTTGGCTATAAATTGCCATTTTGGCGTCCCTGAATTTTTTTTCGCCGTGCATCGTATTAAAATGCTGTATATTTACACAAAGAAGTATGGTAAAAAAAAGGTCAATATACCTTAGTTCGGAAAATTATAGAAAAAAATGGCCATTAAAATGTAAAAAAAGTCCAACCTCGCATCAGAAAGAACGAAGAGCAAAAAATGTCGGAATCAAGTGTTCAATTTTCACGCCAAAATTCGCCAAATTCTACAAACGCAAGAAGGGAAGAAAAAAAAATGCAATACAGAAGTATGTTGCTGTCCTATCGGGACAATTACTTGCCCTTGATCTAACAACATTTTTCAGCCTTCCTGCGCTTAAGGTTAGCAAAGAAAATGAATTAAGTTACTGCATACAGCGATTTATCATCATAGAAAAATTTTTTGGACGTTTAAATAGGAAATACTTACTGCAGAGACATTGCATGATTTTCATTTCAACAGTGATTCGTTCGTGGCCAGGAAATATCTTGAAAGTCATGAATAAGAAAACCATAAGAGAAAACCATTTCCCATGAGTTTGCATGGTTATATTTTTTATAAATTTATCTGCTCTTCTTATTACAATTTTCATAAAAAAGGCAAGCAATAAAGAACCTGTATGTATTTACGTGCTATTCAGTGAA
Source organism: Argiope argentata (assembly GCA_026289955.1). Taxonomy (NCBI): domain Eukaryota; kingdom Metazoa; phylum Arthropoda; class Arachnida; order Araneae; family Araneidae; genus Argiope; species Argiope argentata. The sequence goes on along the minus strand of JAOUZG010000678.1, from coordinate 1,872,581 downwards.
AGTTTAATATGAAGCTTGATCGTAAACATGGTATTTTTGATAAGACTTATGATTAGAGCCAAGCTCAAAAAAATCATGTGGCTTAAAATTACGCCACATAGTTGTTTACTTCAAATTTTACGCCAATAAAAATTGCCAAATATACCACATGAGCTCCAAATCACCAAACAATTCAACTTTGGAGATCGGATAGAGGTTATTTTTATTTACAAGTGAGAAATTGCATTCGTTAAAACATATGTTGCACAAATAGGGATCGATACGATAGCAGGTGTTTGAGAATTACGTTTTGCCTTTCAGCCACTTTCATTCGAATACAAATATTGAATGTTTCATTTTAGATAAACATTCATGAACTAAAGCAACAACTTGCTTTCTATTTGACTTATTTTGTTTATTGGTCGGTGGTTGAGATGCATTTTTACATTACAGTCACTTTCTTTGGGGATAACAACATCTTTAAAGTTTGGACGAAAGAAGTGATATCTTGCTCTACAATCGTGGTCGGCGGATTGTAAGAAAAGTAAGGCAGTGCTGTTTTGTCCTTGAGATAAAATGTTTCTGCTCAAACACGAACCAGGTTAGCATCTAATTCTCTATTTAACAAAATTATACGATGTTTTGTTAGAAGAGAAGGATGATACGTGAATGTTGATTAAAAGTACATAAAGTCCAATTCTAGATTCTTCTCGCAAAACTTGTTTTAGAAGCTGGGAGTTTATACCATGGGGGGCGAAATGTAAAGTGAGATTTATGATTAGTGTCCGCTTTCTCATCTAGCACGACAAAATCATGCCAACCTTTCAAAGTTGTGCCAAGGAATAAAGTGTAATCATTTTGTAAAACCCGGTGAATTTATTTTAACTTGAATCCTATTAAAATTTGATACAGTTATATATTATTCGAAGCTTCAAACATCAGTTGGATTTCTAGAAGATAATTATTCGAAGTTTCAAATACCTGTTAGATTTCTAGATGGCATAGAACACATTTATCTGTCACTTGGCGAGTTTTGGCGAAAGAACCAAAACTCGCCAAATGTAACAACAAAACCAGTTTGGCATTTCAATGGTACGAACGCGCTTCTAACTTACTCAAGTAGAAAACTAGCATCCGTTTACGCTGTTTATACAACGTCTACAGGAAGAAAAGAGTATTTATTAAAAAAAAATTTCATAAACTACATTATTTTCAAAGTCAATAATTTATTATTGATTTATAAATAACATTTAATTTTTTCAGAGAAAATTACTTAACGAATTATAAATAACCAAGTTAAGAAGGGAGATTTGCTATAGTATGCTTATGAAATATCGTAAGCTCTTACTATACATATTTTTACAAAATAAATACACACCGGCGGGTTAGATTTTTATCTAGTGGTGGGCCTGTGCTGTTGCGAAGACACAATAGGCAGTCCTCAGTAGAAAAGCAACAACAATGGCATTTATTTATGCAGGAAAACAATAATACAAAGACGAAAAATAGCAGACAAAAGCCCACAACTATATAAACTGTCTATGGGTCCACACTCCCAAAGACAGAATCCAGCAGGAGAGAGTGTAATGACTTGATCCTGGTAGATCTCATAAACGGGTAGCGTTTAAACACAAATTTTTTATTTACAGCTTATATACAATAAAAACACACAACTCGTCCTCATCCAGGTTAGTATGCTGGGAATTATTTACATCTGAATTACAGTTCCACAACTAAAATCGAGAACTAACAGGCTGTTAGCGTATACGGCTACTGCGTGTAGCTCAAGATATCTACGATTTACTTCCGGTATATCTTTAATCAATAAACATGAGATCACGTGGTATCTCTTCAGCTGTCCAGAACTTCAGCGCGTCTCACAGCTCCTGTCAGCTCATAGCTCTTCGTCCCGTCATATCAGCTCGTCTCGTCTCGTCTCTCGTCGGATCAGCTGATCTCGTCTGATCAGCTCGACACCTCTTCGTCTCTTCCTTTCAAAACCTTACATTTTAAACTGTCAAACTCCGCCGCCTCTCAGGTTCGCATTGGTGCGCTGGAGATGCCGATCATTCAATAATTCTTCAGAAATATTCCCAGTGGTCAGAAGTTGACCATGGGAATATATTTTACTCATCCTCGCCCTTAACAGACACTCTACAATAGGGAAATATTCACATCTGGAGTTTCAGTACTTCTTTCTTCAAAGGGCCTTAAAACGCATGTGTTGTTCATTACAGGAGCTTGTTGAGTTCGGGTGGTCCCATAGGAGAATAGTTACATCTGGGGGTTTGACACAGTTCCCTTCTTCAAAGGAGTGTAAACCGCATGGGTGGTCTATTATCTAATTTTATTCAAGTCCACAGGGTAACATCAAAGCGGGAGAAACACAATGCGCAACAAAGGAAAGAATCGTCTCACCGCTGACTAGAAGTAACAGTGTTCGGACATGTGTCTCTTCAAATGGAGATAAATTTTACGACTTCTTTACAAGGGATTCCTCGTAACTTCGCTCTATGGTCTCTTCCGAAGGCTGAATTTATCACTGTCTGCTCGCTTTCGCTGTCGATACACCACTTCACTCTGGCTACTCCACACACTATACGTCGCTGCTTCCACAGTAGACAGCACGATTCGGTACACAGCAGTTGAACACTCGCTTGAACTAAACACAACGTTGGCACTCCACCATTGTTACGCTATCCTCTCGAAGACTCGTTATTTGTCTTCTACTCCAGCTTCATTCAAATCCTCATGCATCATTAAATTCAAATCCCATCACCAACTTGAGTCTGCTAGCCTTTTATAGGTTCCGGCGGTGGGACTTCTAGGCCAATCAGGGCGCATCTCGATTTCTATTAAATGGACCGGGAAAATTCTTGAGCTTTATAGTGTAATCCAATTAGTTTTCAAATTCGTCACCAAGCTTTGGCATCACTAACACGGCATCCGCTCAGCAAGCAATAATACTGATCTTAAAAGAGTCTTTCTTACAATGGCACTATTCTTGCTGGAAGCAAATCTACAATTTTGTAACAATATGTTCGTCAGAAATCATGTTACATTTGTACGGACAGAAAAGTTTTCCATTTTGATAGCTTTAGCCCAAATTTTCAAATATATCTACATATCTGGTTTTAAGTTTTCATTCGAAGCTTCATAGATCTAACTCAACAGATTTTTAAGTTTTTTGACAGACAGGCTTAGTTCTAAAAATGTGTTTTTTTTTTTTTTTTTTTTTTTTTGGCTTAGAAAACTTGAGAAATAAAAATCGTCAAAATCTCAAAGTCGAATTTTCCGATTCTTGCAATATTTTCTCTTTCTTTATTTCATATGTGAGAAAGTAAGAAGCCATTATTTGATTTATCTCGTGTAAATAATTCAAGGCAGTTTCAAGGGAATTAAATTTTAAAAAATCCAAATGTAAAATCAACGAATCAACAGTAATAAGCGATTCCAAATCCCATACCAATTTATTCTGCATTTCAGTAATTCGGTATAAATTTTAATGGGTCTTTAATATTCGTATTAGATCATTTACATTATTGATTTATAAAAAAAATTTGGCGTGCCCGGAGAATCACCCCTCCACTTGGCACATTTTTCACAACTCGCCAACTCTCCGTGCTGTTGCGTATTCTCCCTCAGAGAAATGAAACCCTCCAAGAGTGAATGCGAAATTCAAAATGATTCATGAGATTTGGTGGTTCAAAATTGTTGATACGCATTATAATGACCCCCGAAATTAAATCGTTAATAAAACTAAGATAACATCACCAAAATTGTTGCATTATGTATTCAATCATTTTAGTCTTTGTTGTTGTTACCAATCTCCCTGGCGTAGGAAAGACTACAACAGATCCAAAAGACCCCGATACGCCAGTTCTCCAAAACTGAGACCCTGCTCATCTAACAGTAGCCTTCATGAGGCGCCAAGGAAATAACGAAGGTGAGCAGGAATGGCAGCGATGGAACAGAAACTAGGAGAGAAGATCTTCTCCCGATTCTAGAACCTCAAGCATTTCAAGCGGCCATTCCTAAATCTGGCCATAGCCGTTTGTAAAGATCGGGGCCGCTGCATAATATAGACAAACCAGGAATCTTGGCAGCATACTAATGGTGGACCGGAGGAATACGCCAAGCAGAGATCAATTTAAGAGTATTTAAGGAGTGGATTTCCGTGGGGGTGAGTTCGCCTAAAGAGCCCATGGGGAGATCACAGCCTTGCTTGGCGAGCATATCCGCGATCTCGTTTCCATGCACCCCAGTATGCTATATAATCCACTGAAGGTGAACATGAGCCCTCAGGCGAAGCTCATAGAGTTGCCTCAATATGAGTTGATCTGGGACATCAAAAATTTTTGGCCAGTTTTTAAAATACTGAATGGCCCTACTGCTATCAGTTAGGATCCATATATATTTTTGTTAGTGGTCAGTCAGAGCATATCTAGGGCTGCACCTATAGCTATGATCTCTGATCTAAAAACGAAGAAATAGTCAGGGTTTCTGATGCTGAGTATACTTAGTATCGTTTACGAAAACACCACTCCCGATCCTACCATCTTCAAGTTTACTACCATCAGTATAGATAACCAAGGCGTCAGATGGAATAGCATTAACAACCTCCAAGGCTAACTGTTTCAAAAGTTCCGGGTGATCTCCCTATTTATTAGCACGGGACCTCAGAACATCGTTAAAAATAACACCATTTAAAGACACAATGGGAGGCAAACAATCAGAGATTGTCGAAGGAACCACCTTAAAATCAATAAAACACCCTTTCTGGGCATATTACAGAGACGCGTCTTTCTTTAAAAGTTGGTTATGCTTCCAATTAATTAAAAATGTGATTAGAAGTCCTGTTTTTTTGACTCGTCAGTTTATTAAAAGATCTAAAAGAGCCCGTCCTGAATCTCATGATGTCAGTCTCAAAAAGGACCACTTCTCTAGGGAAGCTATTCCTTAAATCTGCGATAATTCTTGCAGCACTTAACTGCACTCTTTCCAAAATCTTTAAATTAGAGTCCCATGCCGTTTGTAATATATGGTAACCCTACTCGAGGATGGGACGTTCGAAAGAACAATCTGTAAGTTTGAGGGTAGAATCACCAGCTCCCCAATCTCTACCAGAAATGTACTTCAGAATCTGTAGTCGCTTTCTAGCTTTATCCGCTATTTTCTCAATATGTTTTTTACAATTAATTTTGTAATCCAATGTGAATCCCAGGTACACTGGATATTTGTCAATGTTCAGAAACTGATCATCAAGATATACAGCTGGGGAATAATTGTAGAGATGCCTATTCGGGGTAAACAAACGACAAGTTGGCAACATGGAAGCTGAATTTGTGGGATTTCAAGAAACCCCTAACGGCTTCAAAAGAGATATTGAGATTATATTCTAACTCAATAATACCTGTACTCCTAGACCATAACACAATGTCATCCGCGAATATGCCAATCTTGCATGGAGATACATTTTCTTTTCAATTCCCGCTATTTAAATGGAGAAGAGGGTTGGACTTAGAACAGAACCCCGAGGTATTTTCTGATACAATCTGTAAAAATTTGATTGCCTATTTAGATAGTTTACACAAAAATTTCTGTGGGTCAGGAAGTTTGAAATCCATGAGAGTGCTCTACATCTAATAACTAAGTCGTGATAACATTTATTTATTAATCTAGTCCTACATACCCTGTCAAATGCTTTTTTAAGGTCTACATGGTATGTTTTGTTGGTTTGTAATTATGGGCATCCCTAACACTCTGACTGAAGAATAAAATCTGGTCCATAGTACCATGGCCTCTTCTGAATGCATATTGCTCAAGGGGGATCAAAGCATTGGACTCCAAATAACGTGTTAATCTTCCCGAAATCATTCTCTCCATCAGTCTACAAACAATACAAGTCAGTGAGATTGGTCGGTAACTGTCAGAGGAGCTGGCCTTTTTATTAGGTTTACGAATGGGGATGACTGTGGCAGATTTCCATTGTTTAGGCAGTCTTCCAGTAGACCAGGACAAGTTAAAAATGTGGTAGAAACTTATTTTTTCCCGCAACCCCCAGATGATTTAGAAATTGTCCATGGATTCCATCCGGGCCTGGAGATTTTCATTCCTAATTGGATTCAATTAACAAAACTGAAACCTTTGTTAATTGAGTCCAATTTGTTGATGTTGTTCGGTTTGCTGCCAACATTCATCACTAAGAAAGCTATCCCTAAGATTTGGCTCTTCTTTGTATGGAATGCGGTTAAAGAAATTATGCAATGGTGGAAACAACAATGAAATTCACTTTCAAATTTACAGTTATCTCTTCAGTTTTTTTAATTCTAAAGCTGCAGATTTTTGATATTAATTATTGCAATTTAAGTAATATCTAGCTCTATTGATTATACCTAATTTCGATTTTGAAGACAAATTGGTACTTATTAATCAACGGTGAAAGAGACAAAACTCGCCAAATGTAGCATCGAAACCAAATAGCAATGCAAAGCAGTGAGAGTGCTTCTAACTTGTTTGCTGTTGAGTTTCGGCAAAGAATAGCCAATCTTTCACCATTAATTAATAAGTATTAGTAAACGATATACACATAAAGTAACTTTTTATCAGGAAGTCCATGAAATTATATTTGACATCTCGGTATATAATTGTGTCCATTTAAACATTAATGTCTTGAATTCCAAATACCATTTAGATGTATAATCAATATTTTTTTAATTTGTTACAATTGTCAACAAGATAAGTAACTAGTTATAAGTTTTGGCTGTTCAGTATAAAAAAATTCATTATATATTCAACAAAAATACAACCACAGTACAGTTAGCCTACAATAGGGCCAGGGCAAATCCAGCCACCGAATTCTCTTTCTATTTCCCTAGCTACTGCCATGTTCAAATGATCATTTCTTAATCCTGCGATAACTTGGACTCCGACAGGTAATCCATTATCGTCCAGGCCAACAGGGCAACTAGTGGCTGGCAGTCCAAGGACGTTGAACACTGCGACATACCCACAATTCTGTGCACGCAAAATATTGGCATAATGAAAGGCTGCAGGCTCTGGCATGGTTGGCATGATGAAGACACAATCATCTTGGAGAAGATTCTGGAAGTCTTTCTCCATCTGCCTTTGGATGCGAATGAAAGGTTCAGCAACGGATTTGTCCTTTGGAGCCAGATACTTTTCAACGAGGACTGTCACTACGACCGGGAAGGAGTAATCAGACCAGCCAAAGAGACTGAAGAACAACTCCTTCCAAACATTGATGCTGGGATCGTCTCCAAAAACTCGGGATTCCACTGTAGCCACATTGGCGACTTTAGCAGACACAGCGTGAGCCCACACTTTGAAGCCATGTTTGAGGCCACGTATCTGTACTCTTTGCGGGGGGACGTCGCAGATTTTTCGGAAGTGAGAAACCACCTGAAATTGAAAATCATCACTTGTGAAAAAGAATGTCTATTCGTACATACATTTTCTTATTTAATAAGATGACTTATTGCCTTCTATTATACCAGCAGAAATCAGTTCAAATCTTTTATTTTCATCTCTTAAATTGTAAACAGAAGACGGTGAATCGTTTTGCGATTCACCGCCTTAAGAAAACCTGGGGGTACCACCATATTGGTATTTTATGTATAACTAGCCGCCTTTGGCGACCAGTCGGTTCGCCAGCATTAATGCTCGCTAAAATTTTCATATAATATTTTTTGTGGCTGTGTCTCATAACAGGTTTTTCACCAAAATATTTTTAAACCAAACAAATTTTTATAATCATATAATTCATTTATAGTATTATTTTCTTCAGATGTTCTGTTCATTGTACTACTCGTCTTTCTCTTTCTATCCGAGCAATGAGTGTCCCGGAATTGCTATTTTACTTAAATGGTGGAGGGAAAGGTCTAAAATTCTACGTTTTTATAGAATATTGAGATTCAAATTCTCGTTAATGTAAACACACCAAACAAATAAAGACACAATAGGTTTTCAAGAGATGCGAAAGTTTAAAAACAGCTTGGAAAATGCCGTGCACAGACGAAATAATGGTGACACACACACCCTTCTTTTCTTTTCTATCCTTTTTTTCTTCACTTCTTTTCTTTCTATAACCCCCTTTTTTCCCTTTGTTATTACTATTTTTCTTCCCTGCCCAGACTTTATTTTGAGCAGACATAGATTAAATATCCATACAGACTAATAATAAAAGAAACTATTTTCTTTCTTTTTTAAACATCCCGTTATCTATGAATGAAAAACAACTGACTTCACGTATTTCTTTCTAAACAAATCATAATTTATTATTTCCTGCTATCTTACTCAGTTGGTGTGGGGGAAAGAAATGGAGATTTTTGGCGGGAAAGTAAGAAAAGTGTCGTTTTAACTATTTTCCTCGCAGTTTTTTCATTTTTTCTCTTCTTAAGAACCATCCTCATGTCTTAGCGAAAATATAAAAAAATTAGCCCAATTGGTCGAGCCGTTCTTTAGTTTTCCGATTAGCAACGCATTTCGAGATGCATTTTTATTAATGTAGATAGAACCTGGAGATTTTGGCTTAATATGAAAATCACCATCAGGAATGGAATCATTTTAGGGAAATTTTTCATGTTTAATGAAGTTTTCCAATCTTAGTGTAATAAGAACATCAACAAATTAACATGAGCGCAATAAAAATAAAAGTACTGAAATTATATTACCCGTCATATCATCCGAATTAAGCACATTATTCACATTATTTACAATTTTCTACGTGTATGTATCAATTTTTTTATCAGACTGGTTAAAATCGATCAAAGCTTCCAATAATGACAGACTGGATAATTAAGGGCCGATTTGAGGATCCAAAAAAAAAGTAGGTGTCAGTATATACTGATATATACGAATGTGTTTTAAAAATAGGAATAAATAAATAAGTTATTTTTATTTAGTAAGATTTGAGAAAATTAAAGTTTCCCACTAAGCACGACAAAACCGTGCTAACCTCCCAAAGAATGAATGAAATGTACATGTCAATGTCATCTTAGTTGACCACAAAAATTACAAAAAATGTTTAAGGTTGTAATACAAAATGTAAAGCTTACTACATTAGGTAAAATTTGGTCTACTCACTTTTCTTACACCATTTTTCACTCCAGTAGCTGCGGGTAGGGTAAAATTCCCATCACCGTCGCATTCCATGTAGAAAACTTTTAAATTTTTCATGGTGACCTATTTCAGAAATCAAATGTTAATCATTCAGTTAATGACTCATTTCAAGAAGAATGCTTAGAACTTTCAGAATCTTTTCGAAATAATTATTGAGCCCTTTTGGATCTCTATATGTAGATTAAAAAACATTTCTAGGGGCTAGAAATAAGACATATTATAACGTCTAATTCGTATTTCTACAGCCAGTTTATCGTGGCCGATTCCTGAGCAATCAATCCATCGTGGCCAATTACCGAACAATCAATTCACCGAGGCAAATTTCAGAACAATCAATCCATCGTTGCAAAATTCAGAACTATTAATTCATCGTTATCAAATGATTTTTGGGTCCTTTTCAGTTTATTAATGGACATGGCAAATTTAGCTAATCCATCGTGCCATAGGTTGATATCTATTACTCTATATATCTTTTAAATTATTGATGCATTATTTTTCATGCATATTTTCTGTTACATATGCCTATCAGCAAAGGAACATGATCTAAAAATTAGTCTAATAATAATAGAACAAAATTGGCAAAAAAATTTTAAAAACAAAAGGAGAGATAATAATAATAATACAATGAATCCGGCCTGAAGACTTTTTCAAGGGTCACCCTCAGGCAGGGATTCAAATAGGGATTTTTTCTGTGAGAAATCTGACAATAAGTCAAAAATCGATTTCTCGTGACCCAAAAATCCCAAGAAAAAGAATATCTTAAGTAAAAAGATACCAGAAAAAATCACACAAAACGAAACCAAAACTTACAAAACAAAACAAATAAAAAAATTAAGTTTTTAGCATCTAAATGGAATATAAAGAAATTGAAAAATACAGGAAAAATGAGGTCTTGGAGATAATCAATACCACAGAAATACAAAAACATTAAAACACAAAATGTTAAAATCAAACGTAACAAAACAACATAGACTCAAAACAAAACTAAATATACCCGTATTAAATTCTCACAAAACAAGCAAAATAATTTCACTAACAGGTTTATAGAATCTAATTAGAATAAAAAGAGATATACTCAAACCAATCAAATAACAGTCATCAAGAAAATCCGAATATATAGGATTCCAAAAGGTCTGATCTTGTCAAAACCCATCAGTAGCATTTTACATCGTCGAACGAACGAAAAATCCGCCGCGTTTAAAACCGAATGTAATTCAGAAAAATCGTCTAATAAGTACAAGCAGCGCCATCTATTCACCTACGGTCCAAGAAAATAAACTGGAAGTTTCTGTTTTAGTTTTGAAAATTAGTTAAACTCTCTCTTATTAAAGATTGTAAGTTGCAATAATTTTTGGGAAAATCGTTAGTGGCTAAGCTTTTAATGAGATTATTAGTTGCTAACAAAAAAGAAATTTTGTTTCTAATTGTTTTTAATTTCTTATAATAATAGCCTATGACAATGCTCACTTATAGTTTAAAGTAATATTCAACGGTTTAGATAAAATTAACTAACACCAGAACTTGGTAAGAAGCTTGTAACTCAAATTGTTGTTGCTGTTAGCAGAGTTAGATCAGGTCCATGAGCTCATTCACCCTCAAAAAGTCCAGTGCCAAAAGGGGACATGAACCAGTTGCTGCTTGGTAAGCCCCAGATAAGATAAAACCCCGAAATTTCTGGGGCCATGGAGCAGTAACCAGAGGCTCAAGCGTGGTAGCCCTTTTGGACAGGTAGTTTCTGGCCGCTTTGTAACTCAAATGGCGGAGCTCAGTAGAAGATACAAAGAATATGCTAAATTCATAAAATATTGCTTTAGTTAATTTTAGGTTGAGTTTTAATACTTTTATATTTCTTCTTGTGATATAAACAAAATCAGTGTCGAACTTTAATATTGAGTATAAGCCATTGATTAACATAATCAAATCTTAGTTCGAAAGATCTTATTATTAAGATAAATGTGTGTATGGAGGGATTTTGGATTTTGTTGGCCTAAGTGTCAAATTTATCTGCAACTGCAATGATTAACCCATTCGCTGCCAACCACGAATATACTCGTGGTTGGAAGGGTGTTACTCATTGCCAGGACGAATATACTCGTGATACTTTCAATATATTATGATGTACAACTTGTCTAACTTGCAAACTTTTTATGACCACAAAATAAATAAACAAGTGTAAAAACTTGAATAAATATAAATTGCTTTTACAAAAATGCTACTTCATTTAACTAATTAGTTGCTAAGCCTAAATTGTATGAGGTTATTCCCATTCCCAACCACGAGTATACTCGTGTTGATTTTTATATATGTAAATGATTGTTTATGACAAAATATGTGCATTTATTTTGAAATAACAAAGCTTAGATAAACAATAACACTCAAAACAGATATGGCAATGGGAATAACCTCATACAATTTAGGCTTGGCAGCGAATGGGTTAATCACTGGCATGCTATTAATACTCAATTACTCTTTAATTTGATTTTAAGTTTTGTTTATTTTTGTAACATACTGTAATTGCAACATTTAATATAAGAAGAATTTCACCAGCGCCCTGGTACCGGGATAGCGCGTCTTCCCCTTTATCTGGGCATGCCGGATTCGAGTTCCGGTTCGGGCATGGTTGTTCCATCTCTGAGGAGTGTGAATGTGCCCCCCCCCCTGTAAAAAGAGGGATGCACGAGCGAATGTGATGAGTGAGTAGCCAAAGTCGTACGCGTGGCCCTATTGGCTCCACTACAAAACAAGAGACGCTGTTAGGCTTAAATCCCTGACTACCTCAGCGAGTTTGTCTATGGAAAATGCCATAAGAAAAAACATCAGAATTTCGCTTCCAAAAAAATACCTTCTTGTCCAATTGCAAGAGATTGACATTGGGTCCTGCCATGACTCTGAGCATCGTTTTGAGATCCGTTGCATATCTGCACATGGGTCCTGTCCCGATGTACTGCTGCAGAACATGCTCTGTAGGTGGGAAGTGACCCCTGTTTGGCACGATACCTGTTTCAATAAAAAGGCAGAATCAAATGGAAAATTGAATCCAAAAACATTTTCACAAAAAATTCGATTAACAGAATGAAAATTTTAGAATCAAATGAAAAATAATTTATCTGACGACAATGCTATGCGTGCAGTCATTGTTATGGATGAAATTCAAAGAGTAGTAAGCATTTTTACAAAACTCTAATTCGATTTATTTAAACTTAGATGTGTCATTTTCAAAGCTTCTTATTCTTTGAGTTCGCTGACTTAGCTTAGAATTTCCTTAATCACTTGTTGTTGTTCCCATGTCCGTTTTTTTAAGGAAAGAAGATGCAGTAGCTTCTGAGGGCATATACCCCTGAGAACCCGAGGGAAGAAGTCTGACTTCTTGTTCACACAAGTCACAAACCCTTCTTACTGGGTGGACTTCATTCATCGTTTCATTCATTCATCCACAGATCGCAATTTAGATCTGAAACGGAGAACGACCACCTCTGACCCAGCAGCCCCAGTGGTATTGCTCTCGACATGGAGGACGTTGTGACCACGAGAGATTTAACGAACGCCAGCCACCACACATTCGGGGAATCTTCGAACTTGCAACCTAAGGAATACGAGTCCAACGGTTTATCAGCCAGGCTATTCTGGCTTTGATCTCTTTGTCTCTGATAATAATGAAGGAGAATGTATGTGTGTTGGCGCTCAGTATGACAAATCGTAGGATCTAGAGTTAAAAAATTAGCACAATATGCTGTAGAAAATGAAAACGTGTAGCTCGGAATCTTTTTAAAAATAATTTAACTAATAAAAATTCAGCAAACTTTCAACATTTTTCGTTGTAACAAATGAAAATAAAATTCACAAAAATTGTTTTTTGCATCAATATAAAATTTTGAATAATCATCCTTTTATTAGTAACAATTTACTGTCAGGTCATTTGTCTGCTCTAAACTTTTGACATTAAAAAACATACTTTTTGAAGTAATTTTTAATAACACATTTCAAAGCTGCAATGAAATGTAGGCTATTTCAATTATTTTTCACTTAAGCATTTAATTGTATGATTTTCTTTCATTGTTAAAAGTTAGATAAAAAGATCCTGTTTATTATCTGCATAGAGAAATCCGAGAAATAAGGAATCGAAATAATATTGCCACAAAAAAAAGTAAGCAATTTGAAATACCAAAGCAACCAAAGCATTAAGCTTATAACAACAAAATGATTTAACTTGAATCTATAAGAAATGTTTATGTACATAAATAACAGAAGAAGTGTAAAGCTATTATAATTACATGATTTTATTGTTTACCATAATTTATATTTAAAATTGCTTTGTTGAAAGAATCATGGTCACAAATATGCATAAAATATTTAAAATGAATTAAATTCAACGAATATTCTTAACAAACCACCTTTCACCTGGGTGATAAACAATTAAATAAAAAAATATATAAAAACAAAAGTTTGAATCTTTATATTTATTGGGAGAAGGTGAAACAATACTTTATTGCTGTTCTTCAACTTTTTCCAATTTTGGATGCAACCAGTAATTTAATTTTTTAAAAATAATCAATTCCTGCTTTGGTCAACAAAGAAAATTTTTATCTTAGTTACTTTTTATTGAATAGTTAAAATTAATATAAATAATTGATCAAAAAATTATGTCCGTCCAAAACAAAGTCAAGTCCGTTTCCGTTGTAAAAAAACCAGAGCACCCTGTGCATGCACGAATTTTCTATGCCATTTGGGGTAACGCAATACAGATGAGACATTTTTAATTTCTTCTATATAAATTCAAATGTCCTTCAAAATGAATCCGAAAAATCGATTCATTAACATGTTTAATTTTAAATGCATTAAATACCAAGAAAATAGACAGAATCGTTTGAAATGATCAGTCGAAAAATGTTAAACCTAACTTTATTAGCGTAGGAGAAAAGACAAACTGAAGTCTTATTCATTTGCAGACGGGGAAATCACGATTTTTTGGAGGGAAAATTAAGCTAGTTTTTAATTAATAAAAAATTAATCAAATTATTGAGCTAATATTTGGGGGAAAAAACCTGTATTAACGTCAAGTGTCATCACTATAAGTTTAAAAAATGTATTTGAACTTGAGTGGATAAATAAAA
>JAOUZG010000678.1:1817818-1852640 GCA_026289955.1 Argiope argentata | reverse complement strand
ACACACACACACACACACACACACACACACACACACACACACACACACACACACACACACACACACACACACACACACACACACACACACACAATCTAAATATCGAAGCGTGCCTAATCTGATAGTTCCATGATTGTTTCAAATCGCTTTAAACTGGTTAATGGCTATATTAACTAAGATAATTTGTAAGAATTCAGAAGAAGAAGAATTTGGAAATTAAGTTGTAACACTAGTTGGCGATAAATCGCCAAGTGTGATAACTATCTGCATTATTTTCTAATAATCCTTAAAGCAAATAATTAATACTTCAAAAATGATAAATCGTCAAGTGTGACAACTATCTGCATTATTTTATAATAATCCTAAAAGCAAAAAACTAATGCTTCAAAACGATAAATCGCTAATTTGTTGCCTACGCATTTTGGGGCTTCAAAAACCTCAAACCGAAATAACATTATATTCTCATATGATGATATAACATTTCATCATAATGCTTTCAATCACAAAAATCAGTAATGAAATTTGGAATGGTTTGAATTGAAGAAGAATGCAATGAAACACACCGGATACGCTGATGGCCTCCTTGACCGTGAAAGGGACGCCCAAGAGAGGCATCTCCCGTTCCAGCTCCTTTTCACTTTTCTCACCAGATGCGATGAGTTCATCAATGGAGCCGGCCTCCAAAAGGGCCTCTGTCCCCCGCTGATCAACGACGGCATTGATGAGAGGGTTCACTTGCTCGATTCTATGAAGATAAGCTTTCACAACGCTCGCAGAGCTCACCTGCAAAAAGAAAGTCAAGATATCTTTTGACAAGCGCAGTTAACTTTTAAATTATAGTGTGGTGATTGCTATCTAAGCCAATTAATATCCTTCGAGCTGAAGGGTCCATTTTGATTGATCGGTATGATACTTGGTTACTAACCATAAGATTGGGAGTTCGGGATTAGCGCTATCCGCTAATCACCTACAATGGTAACCCGGCGACCGACCTTGGATAAACGTAACCTTCGCATGTAGCTTCATTTAACTGTCGTGGCGCCCTCTATCGGCGATTCAATGACCCAGACGCGCATTAAATACGACAGTAGTTAACATCACCACCAACACTTCACATAAGTATCGTTCACCAACTCACTGGGGGGATACTCTGTGGTTATTGCTATATAAGCCAATTAATATCCTTCGAGCTGAAGGGTCCCTTTTGCTTAATCGTTATGATACTCGGCTACTAACCATAAAATTGGGAGTTCGGGCCTAGCGCTATCCGCTAATCACATACAATAGAAAGAGTGGATATCAGACTATGCATTTAAAATAAAGATTTCAATTGATAATAAGGACATTCCTTTTCCCGCATTTTAACTCACTGGACGAAAAAAGAACATTGATTTCTTTCGATTAAGGAAGGGAGTACCTTCACTTGTTCTTCTTAACAAATAAAGAGTGTCCCAAAATTAATGCAAGATTTAAATTAAATAGAAAACACAGTTTGTAATCTTAAGATTGTTATTTTTTAATTGAATCATTAAACACATAAGATAGGGTTATTTATAGAATAACACATTGGGCAAATGGCCACCACGGCTTTGCTGGCACATATGCACTCTTTTATCGTAATTTTTCAAGACCATTTTGCATGTGGTTGAATTTCCTTGATGAAACATTAAATTTCCTCTTTGCATGTGTGCTTGTTGGCATAGATCTTTGACTAAAAATAAGCCCATAAAAAGAAATCCAACGGTGTTGAATCACAATATTTTTAAATGTGATCACCAGGTTTTCATTATTTTTTAAATATTTCTCAATAATGAAAACACGTTGTTGTATCGTGTAACGCTCCATTTTTACTAACCCTAAACTCTTAACTATAATATTGTTTATTTTTAGGTTTTCCAACAAGTTACTGCAAAAATGGCGGCAAATTCAAATCTTGCGTTAATTTTGGGACACCCTTTATAAGCCATTATAAATATGTATGCAGGGCGGATTTTAGCAGATCGAACCGATTTCTTCTAATAAGGTTCCATCCCACAGAGTTATTTATTTCAATTTGTTCGAAGTTATTGAAAATAAAATCAAGTATTGCTTTAAATTTTTGCACTTGTTAGACTTCATTCATCGTATACCCATCGGCAATTTTTCATAATAGTGCTTTTATTAATATTTGTGGAGATCAATAAATCAATATACATGTTTCTTGCCGGCTTTCTGGCACAGAGGAAGCGCGTCTCCATCGTATTCTGAAAGTCCCGGATTCGAGACCCGGTTCGGGCATAGTTGCTCTTCTGTGTGCTATCCGTGAGATGCGTGACTTTGCCCCCCTCTGTAAAAAGGCGCTGTGCAAGCAAATGTGGTGAGTGTGTAGCTAAGTCCTACTCTTGGCCCTAGTTGGTACTGCTTCAAAAACAAGAGACGATCTTCTGTCTTAAATCTGCTGCTGTATCAGCAGGGGGCTTGTCCATAGGCAAGTGTCATAAGAAACAACATGTTTCTTGAAATAAAGTCTTGCAAAAAATGTTCTGGGCCGAGATAGCCTGGTTGGTAGGGCATTGGATTCGCGTCCATTGGGCTGTCAGTTCGAACCCGCCAGCCGAAAACTCTTTGCCTGTGTGATGGCTGGAACCCTTTAAATTGATCGTGGCCACAAAGTTCACCATGTCAAGAGCAATACCATGGGGTTGGTTACTAGCTCAGAGGTGATCGTTCTGTATTCCAGATCTAAATTGTGATCTGTGAATGAATGAATGAAGTTTGCCTCGTAAAAAGGATTTGTGGCGTGTGTGGTCTAAATGTCAATCTTCTGCCCTCGGGTGCTCAGGGGTTCAAATCCTCAAAAGCTACTGAACCCCTTCTTCAGTTGTAAAGAGGAATACGAGAACAACAATTGTAATTATTTAATAAAATGTAACTAAATTAAAAAATTTCTTAATAACTTAAGTAAGAATTGATTTAAAAAACTGTTGTTAACATAGGTATTGTTAAAATTAGAATTGTCAAAAAAACTTGTTTTAAACATAGGTAAATGAGTAGTCCCCTTTTATCCATTCAAACGAAACTTTTTATACAATTAAAAATTTAAAAACTTCTAACGGAATTAATTAATTTTTGCTCACAAATGCACTAGGAAGAAAAGTTTACACAAAAATTTTGAATATTTAGATCCATTAAAATTTACTGGCTTTTTTGAGGAAGAAAAAACCTTTTAATTAAAAATCTTTTATTAAATATCTCGTCATAGAATTTTCCCTAATTTAATGCCCAATTTTATTGTTTCAAAGATTTAACAATCTTTTTTTTCTTTTTGACCATATGATTTTGGTAAAATAACATAATCTTCTAATAGAAATTGTAGATTCTGGCAAATAAATAATTGATTTTACAATATTACAAAATTCGGGAAAATCTCAATTTATTTCACTTTTTATCACAAAAAAATTCTTCGTAAATTTATTGGAGAGGAGGAAAACATTCTTCATTCAGGTAATTAAAATTATTCCATTTATGTGAGTAACTGATAAGGTATTCATCACAAAGGTTTTATTACATTATTTATAAAAAAAAACAGAATACTTTTATTAAATTGATGAATAATCAAAGGCAAAGAAATCTGTATTCTTCAAAACAAAATTGTTCATTTCGTCAACAGCTCATAATTTACAAATCGGTTAAATAACAAAATAAACATGTCTATTTTTAAAATAAATTTCGTCGGTGGAAATTATGTTGTATCTATAAGTAATTATAATAAAAATTATATTAAAAACACTTTTTGTTTTAATTAAGAATAATACGAATGAGTTGTTAAAAGAATTATACAGGAATAACAGCTTGTCAAGAACAGGAGATTACGAACAATATAATTTGATTAAAAATAATATAAAAGAATAAATTTCACTAGGTTATTAAACAATTCATCAATATTATTCTTATTTTTAAAAAAACTGAAAAGAACGATCAATCCAGAAAAGTGAAAACAATTCTTATACGCAGATGTAACAGATAATAAATAAACACTAACTTACTTGTTTCTTTCTAATTTTGGCTGCCAGACTCAACGCCGAATCCAGAAGCAACGGATTCTGTACTGGCGGTAATGCAGACGATTTTCGGCCGAACATATTCACGATTCCGAACAACCGATCTGTCAGATAACCGGTAAACCAACGGTAGAAATACATGACGATGGAAATCAGCCATTTCTTAGGAGATCTGACGTTCTTCACGATTTTGGAGAGATAATAGGACATAATAAATAAATAATAAGGATCTACGTTTAATATTGTTTTCGATGACATGAATGAATCAGACGGTGATGCAAAAGGAAAAACTTTTTAAACGAAAGCTTGTTTTGATCACGTGGACGTGGCAGCACGCCTGACGGCTTTAGGGCAAAGGACCGTGAAATAGAAACTCGTTTAGGGGTATTCTGTATACTGCAGGCGGATTGTGCACAGCTCAGGTATTTAGTAAAAATAATTGGATTATATAGAACAAAGTCACGTTTTTTCATTGAGGTCAAGAATACTAATAAAAGAACAAATATGAGAAGTGTAAAAGATATCAAATAATTTATAAATTTAACCAGCACTCAGCAAATATATTCAATTTATTTTTGGTTGGATTTGAGTTTCGTTTCGCTATAACTTTTGATGGTTAGGATTTCTACTTTTGGTTTCGGGAACGCCATAATCTCAACAACTTAGCACTAGCCAGAACAATCTCAATTTCTAAAGAAATGATTTTGTATTTCGTTTAGAAGTTTACAGATGTTGTATCTATATCAAGGAATTTTTATCTCTGATTAATGTATACTTACTAGAAATCTTCTATTTTATTCTTGTATGTGTAGAGATAATGTATAGCAGATGAATAGCTGAAAAAGGCATACAAGATATCAGTGTTATTGTAAACAATTTAGGAAAAACTTCAATAGAATCCAAAAGTCCAGAAAGAAGAAAGATTTAAAGAAAAATATTAAAAAACATTTGCAACGCCAAATCAAATCTATACTTATAAAAGAAAGTCTGTGTGTTTTTTTAGTGCCAATGCTTTACATAACATACCATTGGGCTTAGGGATACCAAACTTCGCACAAATATACTTCAAAAAGTGAAAATATGCGTCTTGAAATTATGTTTTTGAAATATTGACTGAAGTTTTAACTATCAACTTTAAATTTTAAAATATTAAACGAAATTTGAGGTTTTCCCATCATGACTTTTTGAAACCTTAGAACGAAATTTTTAATTTTACGCTATTTACAAATTTAAGCAAATATCTTTTTCAAAAAAAAAAAAACCCAATCGAATTGTCGAGTAATTTTTTTTTCTGAATTAAAAAATAATGAGGTAGTTTTCTTATTTAATTTTCAACAATTAATTCGAAAGTAGTTTTCATTTCGTTTTAATAAGATATTTCATTCTTGCCAGCTAAAATCAAATTGATTGGTTTCATCAAATATTTCGCCTCCTAATCTGTTTTTCCATCCCTGAAATATAAGGGCGGAAAATTCTATTGTTAATACATAAGGAATCAAAAATTATATTATCGTAAAAGACAATGTGCTTAACACTTTAAATGTTAATTTTACGATGCCATCAAGGAATTCATAATTGTAAACAATCTTGCATATCTGGTAATATCTTGCATATCTGGATATGATTAACATATTTAATTTATATTATAAGAAACTCTTATTCCCGGCGAACCAATAAAGGGCTGAAAACAGTTTGTATATAGTTAATGACAGGACATCTAGTATTAACTAACATTCTCGCTTTATTGTCAAATAAAAAAATGGCCCAGATTTGAATTAAATTTTTTGTGTTGTCCAGATTATGAATTATCAGTAAATATATCAAATTTGAAAACGAATTAATTGTAAAGATTAAAATATTAATTTCTTACTGATCTTCTTTTCCTACCATAACTTTACACAGAAAAGGCTTTTTTTAATGCGGTTTAATGATGCGGAAAGAAAATAGTAAAAATAAGGATTAAAATGAAATGATTAAATGAAGGGTTTATTTTAATTAATTTTAGTATTTCATCTTTTTTTTTTCTTAGCAACGAAAAGTAACGCTGTAGAAAATAACGTTTTATCATATGAGAATCAATTTAAAAGAATAAATAAAACATAAAAAATTAAAATAAAATCTGCTGTGCATATTTCAATGCATCATGTCAAAACATCATTTCTTGAACGGCTAAGCACCATGCACTCGAGCAAGTAAAATTATATTTTTATTCATTTTAATCATTTCGTTGAATGAGTCACTTTAGTATTGCAAACGATAAAAAAAACTTTGTCTCGCATTGATTGTTTAAAAAAAAATATCTAACTTCCCATTTATTTCATTTCATAAAATGACAATTTTCTAGGTTTTATTTGCTGTAGTCATTAACTTATTTTTTAAATTCAAAGTTTTTGTAAATGGAATGGCATCGCGTTATTAAAAGCTGATTTTTTGAAATGCTTTTGCAGATAATGAATTTTTTATTTTTCACCTACGGATTTTTGTTGACGCTGAAAACCTCATCTTAAGTATAACATCATGTTCTGACATGATAATAATAGAATAATTTATTAATCTTGTTTCTTTATCACATTCTGCTTTGTATATACATTTTTTTCTAATTTGATTTTTTAAACCGTTAATGCAATTGGATGCTTGATACGTTTTGTACAATCGGATTCCAAAAGTTTTTGTTAGAAATGAGGAAAATTTCGTCATTTCAATAACCAGCGAAAGTAATATCTAGAAATTCTCGCATAGTCTGAAATAAAAAAGAATATTATAACATCTCTTTCTCGTATAAAATTGTGGGTTGGCATGGCCATGAGCACTGCCAGAGCTCATATTTGCACAGAGCAATAATGCTAGTCATAAAATCACATACCAAATTAACTCTCTGTTTACCGTTATGTTTACAGACAGACACAAAAATTTGTTTTTCAAATTCAGCGAAATCTAAAACTTGAAGATCCAATCAAAATCTCGAGTTTGAACTTTCTAACGAATATAATAGGTTCTATACGACTTAAAAGAGGAAGTGAAAAAGGCTTTTAATTATACTTTGAGAGTTTACAATTGCTTTGTAAGGAAATAAATTAATATTAAATCTATTGAAGAAAATCAGCTTAGAAACTTACTGTTAGACTGTCTACATAATAGATGATATTAGGGGCGATAGATGCTACATTAAAGAGCCTCCTATTGGTTGTTTATATACTATCTACAAAACATCATTTCTCGTTCCTACATCTACGTTCTTTTTATTTATGCAATTTTCAGACAATCCCTTTCTGTTCGAGAAGTTCAAGGCCAGCATGAATGGACTCGACAGTGTATCTTTTTCGACCGCTGGAACATAAAAGAATTTTCAGAATTCTAATAAACCTCGGTAGCTTTTCAGCCGTAAAACTCAGACTAAACAATCAGAATTCTAATTTCGTTTTTCAACACAAATTTATTCGGTGTTTGTCAACATTTAATATTTAGGATTCTTCTCCCGTATTTGCGCCACTCCTTTCTCTGTTTAATGATACAACTAGCGCCTCATTAAATGATATTAGGAATTTTTATTAATGAATATTGCTATTGTTTAATTTTAACTTTCTGAATTCCATTTTCACTTTAAATTAAAAGAAGGGTTAAGCTAAATCTTCGAGGAAAAAAATCAATATATATTTTGCATGTTTTAAGCATTTTTGGTTCAGTCTTGGTTATCAAATTTTAAAGCTAAAAGTCTTTAATTCCCAGGGGCTTTGAGGTCTCTAGAATTTTTTTTCTTCTGCAATCGTTCCAGAATCATTTATTTATTTTTGCTTTCAATTTGTTTATAGGAAACATGAATTTGAATTTATAAATTGAAATCAAACTTTCGTTAAATTGCTAGGATTCTTTTTCTTCATATAATAAAAATCGTTTGCAGATCGACAGATTCAATTTCTTTTTGTTGTCAGTGAGGGGTTTAGATTTTTAATAGCTCTAAACAGTGCAAAGTATAAAGTACCTCTTTTAAAAGGATGATGAATTAATTTCACATTTCAAAATATTTCTTTTTGTTTTATTATCTTTTCCGTTATTACTTCTGGTACTTTTCAAGCCCACTGACAGGGTTATTATTCGATTTTGAGGAATTAGCATCACTTGTTTTTTAGTGGTATCAACTAGAGCCAAGAATACGACTTAGCTTCACACACGTCACAACCCTTTTTGCTTGGCGGATATTCACGCATTTCATTCATTAATCCACAGATCGTAATTTAGACCTGGAACAGAGAAATCGCCTCTGAACCAATACTCATGCGTCTCTTTGATTTACAACTAGCGCCATCTAGGGCCAAGAGTACAACTTAGCTACTCACACGTCACAACCCTTTTTAGGGGGCGAACTTCATTCATGCAAATTCATTCATTCAACCACATATCGTAATTTAGACCTGGAACAGAGAACGATCACCTCTGACCCAGTACCTCCAGTGGTATTACTCTCGACATGGAGGACTTTGCGACCACGAACAGATTTAACGAGCGCCAGTCGCCACACACTCGGGGAATCTTTTGGCCGGTGAGTTTCGAACTCGTAACCTAAGGAGTACAAGTCCAACCTTATGCCAACTAGGCCATCCCGGCCTCTAGGTGTGTGTGTGTGTGTGAGAGAGAGAGAGAGAGATTTTAAACTGCCCGATATATACGCTTGTTCACAATATTGTTGTAATAGATTTCGGTTTTATGAACGTTTTAATAGCTATGCTACCGAGATGAAACTTGCACACTATTTAAAAATGTTCATATTATCCTAATATTTTATCGTTCAATATAATATGAAAGATAATTGTTTTCATAAAATTATCTGTTCGTTAACCAGGATTTTTTTTAAAAATCGACTTGCTTTTGGCAATGACTTTCCATCCCCTCAGCCAAGGTGGCCCAAGGTAATTAATTAGTTGTCGTCAGATTGGAAATCCGCCAATGTTTGCCCGCCAAGGACTGCTAACTTAGTAATCAATTTTCTTAGAAAATTTTGCATTAAAATATATAGACTGTGTTCAGAATTTGATTTTAATTTTATTTGTAACCTTATAACTAATTTATTTTAAATAATTTTTTTAATGAAATACTGTAACCAATTATCTAGAAAGTGACTCTCATTTAATGTTCTGTTATTTCAGTTTGTCATAATATTTGTTATTTAAATTATTTACGATCAGATTGAATTAAAATTCACCAACAATATCTGATTTTGGATGTTGGGTATTGGAGAAGGGAGTGAGTGGCCTAAATTTGCAACGCTTGCACTTCTACAAGTTCTAATTCAACTTTATGCACATTTACTAATTGATTGAAAATTCGAACATTATTTAGTACTATTTTTTTCATTTGTCGAACAAGTTTTCAACTGGGACAAAAGTTTTGTAATTTTATTTATATAAATAATGAAAAAATGTGCCATAAAATAAATCAACGGAAGTAAATGGAAATATTCGTCACTATTTGACTTATGTATGGTAAAAAAACACTTAGGAGAAGTGCTGTATTTTGCGATTTGAATTAATATTTTTGACACAATTTTAGTATATTTAATTACAATCATTTTTATCCAGTATATTTAATTATTATTTTTAACATAAAATATAATAACGAATTTGTTTTTGTATTTTTCAATAAAGTTAGGAATAATTAAATAAAATACTCCTTCACTACTGGAAAATCAGACTTCTAATTTTGAACAAAAAAGAAAAGCCAGTTTGGTCAGCTAAAGTTGAATAGATATGAAAATAACTTTTTATCATGGGAGAACATGATGTTGTTTTGATTTGAGGTTTCTGAAGCCTAAAAATGCATAGGCACAAATTGGCGATTTATCTCTTTTGGAATATGATTTTTTCACTTTTAGGGTTAATAGAAAATAATCTGAAGATTGTCACATTTGGTGATTTATAACCCAGAAAATCATTTAAAGATAGAAATTTAATTTGTTATTCAAAATTTAAGTCAATAGCAACATTGTTACACTTTTTTTTTGTATGAACACGATGATGTATTGTTTTGAGGTTTTTGAAGCCACAAAATGAATGAGCAATTTATCACTTTTGGAGCATCATTTTTCAACTTTTAGGGTTATTAAAAAATGGTGAAGATAGTAGCCACATTTGGCGATTTAGCGCCAACAAAAAGTTACAACTTGGCACGAATGTCCGCAATATACCTGATTCTCGATATATCGACGCATGCGTATTCTGATAAACAAGTTTGATGATTGTTTCAAATCTGTAACAATTTTTTAATGACTTAAATTAATTAAGAAAAATAATGATTTAAAAAGTAATAATGTTCTCACATGATAATATGAAATTTGAGATAACAAATTTCAATTTTATTTTATATATTATTTTGATATGCATGCTGATTTTTGAGTCTGATACTTTGTTTTTGTATTAAGTTGAAAGGGATTGCTTTATTGATTAGAGAATTAACAAAACTCCTTTGTTTTCAATTTAGTTTCAATAATTAATTTTTAAAAAACTTTCATGTTTATCTTTATATTGTCATCTAAATGACTCTGGATTGTAATGGAAGAGATATAAAAGGCTCAAGTAAGTTAAAACGGTACAGTTACGATTACTTCATATCACTCCTAAATCCATTTAATTGGAAAAAAAGAAAGAAAGAAAAGAAAAGAAAAGGAAATCTATGATCGCAAATTTCAAGTTATTATGTGGGAACATTATTATTTTTTAAATCATTATTTGTCTTAATTAATTAGTCATTAACCAGCTTAAACCGGTTTGGGACTTATCTATAGGATTAATCTTCAGGATTAATGCCTTACTTGAGAATAACGTTTCTTCCCAAACCTTTCCTTATTCACCCGTTTTCAGTGATCGTGCAATTCAAATGGTATAAATCAATTCACATCGTACCTAATTATCTCTCCGTCCAATTAAGAAGAAATCGGTATTGGTTGAATATCCAACCTTTCAATCCCTCAATACCAATTCTGATTTGTTTTTTTGCAATGTCGATAGACTTTGAAATTCGCGGTATAGAATGAATGCTTAGTACTGACATTAAAACAGCTTAAAAAAATAGCAATGTTTTATAAGGAACAGTTTTTTAAAAGTTTTAATACACAACTAAATTAAATGTTTTAATCCATATTTATTTGTCAATTAACTTTCTTCATAAAGTAGCTGTAGTTCAAGTAGAACTTAAAAAGCATTAAAAAATAAAGATAAAAATGAAATCTGCAATACATATTTCAATGTATCATGTCAGAACATGTTGTTACGTATGGCACTTGCCATGGACAAGCCCCACTGATACATCAGCAGATTGTAAGCCGAAGATATGCGTCTCACGTTTCAAGTAGAGCCAACTAAGGTCAAGAGTATGACTTTAGCTACATACTCATCACAGTCGCTTGCATGACCCTTTTTACAGGGGACAAATTCACATGCTCCCCCTGTAAAGATAGCGCACAGAAGAACAACCTGTCAAAGATAGCACACAGAAGAACAATCTGTCAAATATAGCATACAAAAGAACAATCCTTCAGAGATAGCACACAGAAGAACAACCTGTTAAAGATAGCACACGGAAGAACAACCATGCTCAAACCGGTACTCGAACCCGGATGTCCAGCTCTCGGGGAAGATACGATACCCCTATGTCAGGACACCGTCCATCTCTTGGTGGTAACGGGTACCTGGCATTCTCCACAAGTCTGGCGGGAATCAGACTGCAAGCTAAACCTATACTAATCGGAAAGCATCGCACAAGCCAAATCTTGCGGTGTCCACAATGCATGCTCTCTACTCCAGATTAACCACAGGCGACAGTGAGTTGCAGCAAATGGAACCCATCTGATAGACCCTACGAGCATACTGACCAATCTGCCCTAAACGTCTGTACAGTACCAGTGGCTGAAGAGAGCTGACGGGACAGGTTTGACTCTGTGCTGCATCTTTTACCGGTATCTGCCAAGTTATCTTTTTCTTTACCGGTAATTTCCAAGAACCGGTTCTCATTTGGAGTTGTAACTCAGAGGTGACCTGTTCTGTATCGTCTACTCACATCACCATCATCTTGGAATTGTTTCTAAAGCCTGGAGATGACACTCAGGGTGGTTCTAAGTCCTCGGATACCACCTGAGTACAGGGCCTGACTAAGGCAAGGGCATAAAAGGCAATTGCCCCGGGCCCCCACATAATTGAGGGACCCCATTTTAAGTTTCCTTATTTAATGAATCTTCTTCATTATGAAAATAATGATGCGGAGGGGGTCCCAAAGAGGTTTTTGTCCTGGGCCCCAACTAGGCTAAGTCGGGCCTTGGCTGGGTACACCCAGATTCAAGACGGACGATTCTTTAAAAAAATCATCCAAATGTGTCCTTTGTGTCATAACTATGGGATTATTGTACTGAAAGGCTTATGAAGCGTTTGGGGGACAATTTTACATCTTTGCCTGCATTTCTTACACATCTTACACTCTCATCATTGTGACGTACAATCGGTGTCATGTGATGGCTTACTACAATTTGCATATGGTTTTTGAAGATGTGTGTAATCATTTTTTACGGGTGATATAATTATTTCAGAGTTCGATTTCTTTGTGACTCTGAATTATCTTCAATTTATGGACGTGAGTGTACTTTCTCATACACAAATCATACAACAAGGGTATCGCAATAATCAGGTTTTAACAATTTTCGATGTTTCTTAAGACATTTTTAGACCCTGTTCTTCTCCCCTCTTTTATTTACCTGCATGCGATGCAAACAAAGAAATGCATTGTAAACGAGATATTCGATTTTTGATATTGGAATAAGTCTCTATTATTTTAATTCTAAGTGAAAATCTAAAGTGAAAAATTATGTCGGTTCATCATTCAACACGATGTTTTTAAGCAAGGAAGAATTACCACTTTTTCGAATCTGATATCCATTTTTGCTACAAAAAAATGCATTATTTTCAGCAGTCTTATTTCTTCCACGCACAATTTACGTTTATTTCGTGTGAAATGCAGTTACAGTTTGCATCACATTTACCTGATTATATTAATTTATGTGGTACTTCCGTATTAACTCCACCTCAGCCACAGATTTGGCGGTTTTTAAGTGCCGCCAATCTTCACCGCATTAGCGCAATTTTTGGTTGCAGTGGCGTTAATACGAAAGAACTATTTATGCTTATTCATGACGTGTATTTCGTTGAATAACACTGGTGAATGCTATCCTTTTATCCTAATTCAATGCAACGAAGCTGTGAATTCTTTTGGCAAATATGTCTGACTAGTGTCATTACAATACAAATAATTAAATAGTTCCGTGAATAACCAAGACCGTATGTTGGAAAAAAATTTGCAAATATTCCTTCCCGAGTATAATTTCTAAAATAAAGCACAGCATCCTTCTATCCCCAAAATACAAAAATGATGGTGTTATCCGGATGAATTGTACTTCTGTAAAAAAGGGTCGATACATGTACCATTTGTAACGGCAGTTATTATACGCCAATAATAGCGAGTTAACTGTTTGAAATGGGAGTTATTAGACTGGATTTTATTTGTCGTTGCGATTCGGTTAAACATTTCAAACTTTTAATCCGGACACTAAAACAGGGAAGGGGCTTGTAACAGTGTGGAAGCACTTCCATGTGGAAAAGAGGGGGGACTCGTCTCGGGTATGGAGAGAATATTCTGAGGTTTTCATTTTCAAATTCCATTCTGGTTTCCAAAATGGAATCATTAAAGCTATAGTTCAAGTTACTTCTATTGTTGTTACTAATGGTGCTTGCCATGGACAAGCTGAGAGCCGTCAACGATTAGCACAGAAAAAGAGTGTGGATACAATTGTTTCCAAATCAAACGGTATCTTAAAATGGGAATTGAGAGAAGAAATTAAGCTACGATGGTTTGAAAGATGGTATATGTCCGAAATAGGAAGAGTAACTTACGATTTTATTCCTAACCCAGAAATAAAAAAGAAGATACCATCCGCTGGTAATCCAAATGATATCAGGACATGGAAGTTTCCCTGCATATTTCCAAAGATTTGGAAGAATGCAGGAAAATAAATGCATTTTTGGAGGAATCTGTACTATTTACCACCATTTAAAGGAATGCACAGAAATATCCGAACATAGAAAACATCTGCAAGTTGAAAATAATGGTTTGAGTTCAGTACTGATGACACCAGGTAATCTTGGGACTCTGAAGGACATGATGTCTCAAACTGTCAGTTTTTTGCCAACTGTTTGTAGAGGTGGAGGTGGTCGGTGTTTGACCACTTTGGGGGCAATCATCCCGAAGAGAATATCAGTTTGACAGATTCGCTCAATGTAAGGATGGACATTGATATAGTCCACTGTCGGCCATAAATCCTGTCGATACTGCTACTTTCAGTGGTATCAGGATGGTCGGCTGTACACAAGAAGCCGTCAGTGATTTTAAGCCACAGGAGCGTCTCTTGTTTTTTGAAGTAGCACCAAGTAGGGCCAAGAATACGACTTAGCTACACACTCATCACAGTCGCTTACACTTCCCCTTTTGATAGAGTGGTACATTCATACTCCTCATAAATAGTATGTAGAAGAATAACCATGCCCTAACCAAGACTCGAAGCTAAGTCGCCCAGATCACGAGAAAGACGCGCTACCTCTATGCCAGAACGACGGCAAATTACTTCTATTTTTATGAAGAGACGTAGCACATTTCTACCACAGAATTGTTTTACAAGTGATGTTGAATTTAAAATATAAGGAATTTCGTTATTTATAAAACACAAATTATTTATAAAAATATATGTATATAATGTGGATATATTTGTTTTTAGTATTCATCAGAGTTGAGTTTGAACTGATTTTTCAGTGTTAATACTAGATTAAAGATTTTAATTAGATTTTTCATCACTATGTGTTTTCGTCTTTTTCATTTGTGCCTGTTTGCTTTTTGGCTATTCCAATGATCATCAAGGCTCAACTGCAATTTCAAAATTCATGATACGGCGACGATGGTCATTCAACACCGTCGGGGTAAACACCAAATGTGCATAAAATAGATTGCTGTTATTTGTGGCATTTTTTCAAGCCCGCTGATATGTCGGTGATTTAAGCCTAATCATCATTTCTCGTTTTTCAGGAGCGCCAACTAAGGCCAAGAGTACGATTACACACACGCCACCTTTCCTACAGGGCAGACTTTATTAATGAATTTTTTTCGCTCATGCACAGATCATACTTTAGATCTGGAAAAGAGAACAATCACTTCTGACCATGAACCCCCAATAGTATTATTCTCGACATGCATGAATTTGTGACCACGATAGATTAAACGAGGGCCAGCAACCACCACACACGGAGAGTCTATGGCTGGCTGATTCAAATTCGCAGCCCAAGAGATAAGAATCCACCACCTTATCAATCAGGCTACCATGGCCCTATATAATAGAATAACTAGGAGGAATGATCTTCCCAAACTTTTTCACGTGTTCACATTATAAAAGTGTACCCAAAAGAATGTTTTGTATGGCATTGGCATACAATAAATACGGAATATTAGCCTTCGGAATGAATTTACGATTTTTGCTGAATCTATTGTGCCATCTTGGCGATCAATTCATTGCTAAGAATACCTGAAAAATCGAATTTATGTTTTTGACACATTCTTCCCAACCATTTAAAACCATAATTCGATAATGAACTACAATTATAGTCACAATTTCACATATTGAATTTATTATATGATTATGCAGTGCAGAAATAGCAGGTTCACAAATTTCTGAAAGTGCTGACCGACAGACAGTCAATTGCTTAGAATTGGGATAATAAATTTGATAGGTATTTACATTATAAATCTTATATATCTGCATCATTTTATATCTCTCTCTTTATTTTACAATTATCATGTTAACTTATATTTAAACTGCTAGACAGATAGATGCTCTCTGTGCAGATTTTGAACCAACCTTTACAGAAATCTACCAATTTAGTATAAAGACCATATAACAATTTTCATCTGTATAGCACAAAACCATTTTGAATTATTTTTGTCAAAGGCTGGCGGACATATCCCAAAAACATGTTTTTCGAACTCAGCGAAGTCAAAAAGGTGGAAATTCGTCAAAATCTATTTCAAAATTACAATTACAATATCTTCTTTACATGCACTTTGTAGTTGAGAATGTGAAAAGTGATATGATTGAATTCATAAATACCATATATAACCATGTTTTTACTGTCAGAAAATTTGAAATCAAGTGAGATATCCACATATTCATTACAAATGCATTTTCATGGAAAATGCATTAAAAGACAATACAAACATCTCCAATTAAGAAAAATAATGTTATCTTGGTGTTTGATAGCTTGATTTATTCATTTAGTAGTTTCAAAATGTTTCTTTGACATGAATATCTATATTAAGAAAATGAAATTCAAATTTTTGTAACTAAGCATTTTGTTTCAATCTAAACACATTTCAGCTTACTTGTTTATATTTACAAAAATCTTATATACAAATTTAAATATGTACAAACAATGTTCCAATCAAAAATCAAGGTACAGATTCTTTTTTGGCCACAGATTTCAACTTCAGAGCTTCTTTTAAGGCTTGTATACGTTTCTGGATATCATCAACATTCCAATTCTAATATTAAAAAAAAGAAAGAAAAAGAATTTAATCTGCTAGCAGAAATGTTCACAATACAATTTTTTAATAATACAATGAAATTATAATTACTTATGGTAGAATCATAATAGCAAATCTTACCGAATAGACTTTTTCTTTTTCAGAAATGCTTTTTTTATTTGTTGATGAATAATTAGGAGCCTAAAAAAAGGGAACAATAAATATATATGCATACATAAAAATGAAAACCAAATGTTTAATTGGAGCATTTTGTAAATTTATTACTAATACAAATCAAAATCCCAGTCTTCTTATTTCAATTGCATGTTCAAATATGTGACATATATTTTTTGATTTTTCGTGATACTTCAAAATTGAAACAATTGATTTTTTTTTTATCATGGTGCATCGACAGATTGAACTCCAGGTGGGTGATGTTGTACTTGTTGAGAGTGAGGTTAAAAATAAAATGCTTTAGAAACTTGGGAAAATAGAGTGGACTATACCAGGAAGAGACAATAAAATTCATGGATATGAGGTTAAAACTGCCACTGGATTTTTGAGAAGAAGCATATAACACCTATATCCTTTGGAACTTTTAATTTTCCTGTTTTATTCTTAATGTTTTTATAGTACTTGTATATAATGTAGCATAATGTTTTAATTGAATTTAATGTTTTAATTGTATAGTGTATTTAATTGATGTAACTTGACTGAAACTTATTTATGGGGATTCTAATTATTGTTTGAACTCTAGCGAGTTCAGGTGGGGAGTGTGTAAAAAAAAAACTGAATTGAAATTGTGATAAACCACCATGTTTGGTGCTTCTTTGGCTCCCTACCTGCCTTTGTGAGATTTCCGGAAGAAGAATGCATCTTGTGTGTTCTTAAACTTTTGGATTTTGGAAACATGGTTGTGTTTGATTATTAAAAATTTTACTTCAAAATTGAAATGATTGATTATTTTTTATCATCTTGTTAGGTATTTTGAAATCATTACCATCTCGTCACATAGTTACCTTTTGATCTTTAAAGTTGCTGGATTTACTTTTAATTTATGATTATAGCATGAAAGCTCATATAAGAAGCAACTATAAAATCTTTCAAATGGACATCTTGTTCTGAACTTCAATAATACACACTTTTTTCAACCCGCAAAAGGTAGCAGAGTTTCTTTATTTCCCAAACACAACTATAAGGTGTTATTTAAGCAGCAAGTCAGTCAAATTTCATTTTCTACTTTGACAGTAAATATTTTCTACATACATTGTTATAAGATATAATAAACTTTCTTTGGTTCTTGCTCTTATTTTTATTTATCTGATTCTGATTAAAGCAGTCTCTAAAATGAGTGCATAAACATTTAATGCTAAAGAATTAATGGTGTCTGTTAATATCATGCCACAATATAATGACAAGTGTAGAATTAAGATGTGTACAATAAATTTCATATTCAGTTGTAGTTATAAGAGTTTTTCATTCTAAATAAATGGCCTAATAATAATAAATGATCCAATAAGTGGTTCATGTAGTTTGATACCAAGAAGTTGAGATCCATCCATTTTGCAAATTTAAAAAGACATTTATGATAACATATAAATGATATAATGATTAAACAACTTTAACATATAAATAATTTTCTCAAAAATGTATTTATGTAAAAATGTTTAAGATTATTGCTTTAAAGAGGAAACTCTAAAATAATCTATTTTAAAATTGAAAAGAAATGAGAAAGGACAAAAATAGTTGGCATAACTGGGGTGAATTAATTGGAAAAAGAACTGATTGAACATAAAATAGATTCATGGAATATAAAGCTAATCCGGGAAACTGCAAATACCAATCCCTGAAAAAAGTCTATAAGACATTTTAAAAAATGCAAAAATCATTGAACAAAAATAAGTAAAACTTATCAAATTGAATCTCTCTCTCTCTCTCTCACACACACACACATACACTATGAATTAAATAACATCTATTTACAAAACACAGCTTTACTTTTGATTACTCATAATTTTCTAAACAATTATTAGTCATTTTACACAATTTTTATCTTAACTTATACAATTTGCTATAATTAGTTATAGTAAAATAATAAAATAATATAATATAATTAGTTATAGTACTCCTTTCGAGGTGGGGTGGGGGCATATAAGAAAAAAAAAATTTTTTTTTTTAAAGTAAAGCAGTAAAATAATATTGGTGTGTTCAAGAAGTGATATTTCAATATAACATTAAAAGATAAATTTTAAAAAAACTGTTTTTGTATTCATAAAATTAATGAAATGTAATAAGAATTTTATGCAATATAACTTAATATTATAAGCAAATTTCCTATTTTCCTCGTAATAAATAACCTTTATTTTTGTTAATTTCAAATTATTTATTACACTTTGGTCTAATCCCAATTAATAGCTAATTGCAATTCTATGAGATGCATAAACATATACTTCATAGTTCAAAATTCATACTTCTATATGGTTTTAAGTTGTAGAAATCCTTTCATAAAATTTCTAATGTTTTCTAAATATATTTTTATTTTTGAGCATGTTAAACTTCATAAATAAACAAAATTCTGTTTAAAAGTGTGAATCTCATTGAAATATATTATGTTATCAGCACTAGTTTCATTGTCATGATGCTACAAAGCTCAATGCTAAATTATAAGCCAACTAAAACTGACTTTGATTATAATAAGAATATAGTATATACTTTTAAGTCAATTTACTTACAGATAAGTGAAAATAATCAGGTGATATTCCTTCCATGAACAGAATTCTATCTTCCAGTTTTTTTATTCTTTGAAAAATGCTATTTCTCATAGAACTATCTAAAATACAAAGCAAAAAAGGTATGATTACAAATTTTGTTAGATAGAATATATAACACTAATTTATAAGACAAAGACAATACTTTGAAAATTAAATAAACATTTCAATAATGTTCAGATAATTTTTTAGGGCATTTCCTTAGTAATAAATCTTTGCTAATAATAAAGATGAGCATATGTGTGTTTATGTTGCCACACTAAAGCTTAAATCAATTGATCTTGAGGCACCAAACTTGACACATATAAACTTTACAGGATGGCATTGTACAAATCAAAGTAATTGAATAAAATTAATTAAAAATACAAACAAATTAATTAAAATACAACAAAAAAACAAATAATATTAATTAAAATACAAACAATTTTTTGAGGGTTTTTATACAATAACTCCGAAAATATTACAGCACAAAAACGATTTTTACATCATCTTAAATTTTGAGGAAAAGATTTTTTTTGTCATATTTTTATTTTTTAAAAAAAAATTATTTTTAATTAAAAAATTTTTTATCGGCAATGAAATACAGTCTGTAAAAGAAGTATGGGGACACATTACAAGCTCACAGATTTTTATCATAACATTTTATTTAAATGTAAAAATGAAACCAAAACAAAGAATTAAATGCAGTTTTGATATATATAAATATGAGGCTTCGAAAACCTCAACCAAAACATCATGTTCTTGCACGATAAAAAAAAGTAAGTACACAAACATATTAATCATATAAATTGAATAATTAAAATAAAATTACCTGATTTTAATTTCAAATGAGATTCTATTATCCGTAGTCTCTCTTGCATGGTTTCAAAAGTTACATTGTTTGTTTCAGTTTCAGATTCTAAGCCAGGTTCAGTTTTAATCTTTTTGACAGGCTCATTTCTAAACTGAGTCTGAGGACCCCATCGATTTTCCACTTTAGAAACTAAAACACAGATTTCAAATCATTATTAAATTTAAAACTTAATAATTCAAATTTTCATTTACATCATATATAAGAGTGAAAAATCTAAGAAAGCAGATTTTAGCATTGAAATAAACTCTTTTGTTGCTTTTTAAACTCTTTTATTTTAAATTTTTTTTAATTTTAACTTTGAATTAATGGAAACAATAATTTAAAACTGTCCTAAAAGCCATAAAATCTTCTTCCAATTAAAAACCAAGAGAGGGAGAGAAAAATTAAAAAGTATCAAAATATTTATTTGATAGCTCCGCGACAGAAATATGAGTTTTTATTACTATTAATCTAATTTAGAGTAATAATTTGGAGTAATTCTATTATTAGCACATTGATTTGAAGTGTTTTATGAATTTTTCTCAATGAGAAAAGGTAAAAAACAGATAAGAAATAGGAAAGAAATATTATGCCTATTTTAAGAATATATCATAAAAGTTTAAGAATTGCATTAAAAATACATAAATTGCAACTAAAATTGCACTTTGCAACTAAAATTTTAAATTTTTTTGCAAAGTTTAGTGTTGTAGATGATGAGGACAGATATTACACAAAAACTGAGGTTCGTAACAAATATAAAGTAATATATTGTGTACTTAAAACATTCTATATTTATTAAACAACACTTCCATTTTTATTAAACAAATATTTTGTGATTTTTTTATCAACAAATATTAAAAATGATTTATGAAATTTCCACAAAATATTCCAATCATACCTTTTACATGACTTTTACTACCAAATCTAGGAATGAAAACAGCATCAACACGAGCACAGCTGTCAACTTGTTCTGAAAGCAAAAGTAACTTTGATAAACTTAATTTAATAACAAATATCACAATTAATTTAAGCTCATTTAATAATTTACATAGGAAAAAATACATATATTTTATTATTAAACTTTCTCACTTCTAATGCCATACAATCTTCTATACTGGATGGACAGTTCTGAAACAATTCCTTTCCAAATGAGTAATGTAAGTTTTTGCTTCTAACTTCAATGAGCAATGCATGTTTTTTTCTCTAACTTCAATGAGTAATATAAGTATATACTCAGTTATCACCAAGAGCAATTAGATAAGTGTTATTAGAAATTAACATTCAAAGTCAAACTGCATAGGAGAAAAGGGAAAGAAACAACATTCATTATTGTTTTGTTTAGTAAAATTTTTTCATCAGCTTAATATTTCCATACTAATGGCCATTTAATATTCTAGTTTAAATTTGATTATATTTTGAAAACTTATTATTGACAAGTTCTATAAGTAAGTCATAAAAGCATCGAAAGATTTTTGTGCAGTTAAAATAAGTATTTTAGAATGTTTTATACTCAACATTTAATTGTATTGCAAATTGATTGCACTAGCTACTAGCTTAATTTGAAAACATTTTTATTCAATTTTTCAAAACAAAATAGTAATTTATTGCTTAATATTCTAGAGAAACTAATTTACAATGTCCAGAGTTTATCTGTAAGATTTTTTTTCTTTTTGCAAGTAAAACTCAAAGCATACAAGTGTTTATATAGATTCCAAGGAGTTCTAAAAATTGAGAGAAATCTTCTAAATCTAGTTTGCAGTTCCTAACATTCTTGTGAAACATAATAAATTGCAGATGGCCTAAAATAATGTTTGTTTTTGTTCTGGTCACTCCATTGTATTCTATACAGAATTAAATATACATATTAATATATATATATATATTCCAGTATTTTAAAGGTCTTCAAAAAGTATTAAGTAATTTTCTTTAATTTATTTGGTTTCTGAATAAAACAGTTCGCCATACTTCTCACTATTAAAAAAAAACAATATATTCAGTTTCCAAAAAAACTGTGACTGGCATAAAAAATATTAGTCTCATACTAAAACATGTTTTCTTTCTTCTTGCTTAGTATTATTATGTTTTATCCTTGTTGCTTTGAGCTTTTAAGGTATAGAATGAATAACTTTCATAGATTTATGAATGGTATTTATCAAACAACTGATTTTTTATTTTTATTTTCATAAAATTGATAATATGGGGAAAAATTTATGTAACACAAAATATTATTTAAGACATTTATATTCATACATAATGATATCAATGTTTATCACTTTTTTAACAGTTTGAAAAAGTCTCCTAAAGATAAATCAGCTTGTTACATCTTTAAAATGTTACTTTAAAATAGTGTAGGAAAAACAAGCATAAAAATAAATTTAAAATAATAATTATTTACTTTTGACAATATAAGTTAAACATAAATTAAGAATTAAATTTAAGAAGAATTTTTCACTTGAAAACAATAAATAAAAATCAAACGTACAACTTTCACTTTAATACATTAATTCTTTTTAAAATTTCGAAAATGGACAGTTTATAAATTGAATATGAAGTTTAGGAAGTAGGACTTAAAGAAAAAATGGTACTTACGTATTATACCGTCTTTGCCAATGATCGCCAACGGTTTAGTAACTTTATGGCGACAGATTTAAACTTTGCAATAAAGATCAATGGATTACACCATTGCCGGATTGCCATAATTGCCGGTTTAGCAACTCATTAGCAATGACCAAATTTGGTGATAAAAATGGATGGTATAATACATAAGTACCGAGAAAATTACATAAAAGTAATACAAAAATTTGTTAGATATAAATTTTGATTAATTTATAAGCCATTAGATTACTTTTTAAAGTATTTTAGTAAATCTTTGAACTATTTTTTGACACATGATGTTCTTGATTATGCAAGTGATACAATTTTATTTTAAGTGTGATTAGCAAGTTTCCCAGCATTATAAACACTTATTTTTTTCTTAATCCTTTTTAGAGTAATCCCATCAAGTTTTAAATGTTTAGTTTTTCAACTATACTTCAATAAAAAGTAACCCTTTATTGGCGGAATATAAGTATTAATTGGGGGTTTTTTTTGTTTGCTAACTAACAGTATGTACGATTTCTTGGAATTAAAATGTAATAATCTATGAACTTGCAACAATTCAGACAGTGATTCACTGTCACAGATTTTAATATCACGGCAAATTCAAGTAAGGTACATTTAAGCCTTTTGTTTTTTAGATGCTATGGTCTCTTAGTTATTTTCTTCAAACTAGTTAAAATTTCTAATATACATAATTCTTCTTCAGCAATTTCTTTTCCCTTACAACAGGATCAATATTTTGTTTTTCATTTATATCACTTTGTTCAAACAAATGTGGGAAAAAAGTTCTTACTGTTAGATACACGTACTGACACAAAACTAATTTGGGAGTAAAATCTGGACATGAATATCTGGAATTATGAAAGCATACTTAGCAAATTCTACATTTTTGTCAATGGGATTCATTAAAATCTTTAGAATAAAAATGGTATATTTTGAATCAATATAAACAGTGTCATTGATATCATCATTCATTAAAAAAAAAAGCAATTGTTTGCCCAAACTTGAAACACATGTGAAAGGCATTGTCAAACTTATGGAACGCTTCTTCTAATTTTGTGTCACACCTTTTGTACACTTTCCTTTCTCCATATTTATTAGATACATAAATGATTTATCTCTTAAAAATGAGAAGAGTACGTCAATACATCTATCAAGTCTTTTGTTGATTTTTACCTTTTAAGTAACTATGTTTGAAAATTTTATGATTTTAATTCTAAATGTATATTTGTACTGATACTAAAACATAAAGTCCACTGTTCACATCTTTTTACAAATTAAGTTTAAAAATATGCAGAAATTTTTTAAAACATTTTTTTTCTCTTTAGAATTAATTTTAATTTCATTTAAAAGTACTTCGAACTTTTCATCAGAACATTCATTTTGTAACAAAGTGCTGTTCTTACATTCCTCTAACATCTGCTCTTACATTCCTCTGGTCCGATGTTGATTTTCTGACAACAAGCCCTATCAACATACCAAAACACAAAACAATTTTTGAGATTTATATCCAAACACAGATAACCTTCCAAAAATAATAAAACTGCTTGTCATCTTTACTCTTACAAAACTAGGTAGTGATTTCTCCACTTTTTTTTTTTTTATTACATCAAAAAAGTTATTTAGAACCTTTCAGTTTCATGGTTACTTTTTAACTATGCAATGGAAAGCCTAATCCAAATTCATCCACTACCATTACAGTAACTACAGCAAAGATACCCATTTGTTTCATGTGTGGATTCAACACACACTAATCGCCTCCCGAATTTTTTAAGCAGTGACACTCAACAATAATAAAAATTCCAATTTTCTGGATATTACTTAAATTCAGAGGAGCTTCTTCAACTTGGAATTTACAGATCAGAAAAAGGTTTTCTTCTAACACTTCATGAATTAAATGCACACTGGTTACGTCATCAAAATGCATTTCAATTCTTTAAAGTCAAAACCTACTTGGATTTATTAATATCATTTCTAATAAATAAATAGTCTTTGTTGTATTCATCATTAACTTTTTTTTTCTACATTTTCCAAATTTTTTAGGGATTATCCCATTTTTAATGTCACTAGCTATTGGTGCTTTTAAAGTAATAATCAATAGTTGAGTGGCCAAAATGAGCATTTATCAGTAGAAGAAGAATTTTCTTGGTATTATTTTATACTAATGCCTTTAAAAATGATGGGCATACTGCACCAATCTTTCATGATTCTAAAGGTAACAAATTTTTACTGTTGTAATAGCCAGATCTATTACAAACATAAATTATTCCAATACTCATTTTATACATTTCATCCTCTTTTGTTTAAAAACACACACACACTTTATTTTCAAAACCTTTCTTCTTTTTCTTAAAGTCATTGATATTATTAAAATTTTTAATCCCTTCAGAAAATTATAACTTATAATTTTCAATCAAGAGGGTTTGGATCTCCTGAATTGTTGGTCTTTGAGTATTGCAATTATTGATGGGACAAAAGTGGAAATTTTTCTTTTCAACTTTCTCTAATGATATGTGATGACATTTTTTTTAAATATCTGTTTAAAACAAATTTATGGAAAACATGTCTTTCATGAATTTCACAAACTAAATCCATAATAATTAATAAATGTGCTCTAACAGCTTTTATGTGAACATGCAAGCAAACAAAACTTTAAAGTTCTGAAAAGAATCAATAGATGGTAGTTTGATTCTGAATGTTGATTGGTTAATGAAAGGTGTACCACTCCATCCAGCCATTTGTGTTACCACTAAGAATGTATTCACTTTACATCCAGCACCTCTTATTTGAAATATAAAAAAGGCCACCAATATAAGTCTTGAATGGATGTACATAAATAGTCAGAGGATTAAAATATATTTATACTTTTTAGTTTTTTAGTAAAAATTGTTAAATTGTTTAATATTTTTAATTTTAAAACAATATTTTGAAATCAAACAACTAAAAAATATATTAAACTTATAACTTAAAATAATATACTAAATATAACCATTTTCAAAACATAAAATAATAGGCAATTATTAAATTTTGAAGTAAATAATAAGTTTTCATATTATATTGGATTTCTTTTCATAGGCAGAATTTAATCAATTTTAATAAATTAAAAAAAAGCCAAAATAATTTTTTATAAAATCACATTTTTAAAACTTGCACACAATTTTTTTAAAAAACAAAGTTTTATTATAAAAACAATTAAACAATCATGCATTTAAAAAAATAATTAATAAGGAACATTCTTTTAATTATTGCCTAATGCAGCATTTAAAAAAATATTAAATTTACATTACTCTGATATAAAACATCTAATAATATCAATAGTTTTCACTTTTAAATAAATATATTTACCCCATAAGGGATTTTCTTCTTCAACATATGGGCGACTACAAAATTCTTGCACATTCCATTCATCTACTTCTTTTCGTTTTCTTGACAGAAAAGCATTTATTCGCCGCTTGATCTATTCGGCATAGAAAGAAAAAAAT
Organism: Argiope argentata; assembly: GCA_026289955.1. Taxonomy (NCBI): domain Eukaryota; kingdom Metazoa; phylum Arthropoda; class Arachnida; order Araneae; family Araneidae; genus Argiope; species Argiope argentata. Next base: position 1,826,323 of record JAOUZG010000678.1, on the reverse strand, counting down.
ATTTAATTATATTTAATATAGAAATTAACAAAACAGCTCTTGAAATAATTGCTTTTAAAATAATTGCTATTTCTTAATAAAAATATAAAATTGAACATTATTTATACTTCTTTTAAGAGAATGACATATTAAAGACAGATAATCTAAATATATCAGTCTGTTAAAAGAGGTATATATTTAAGGAGATAATTGACATATTTAGAGAAAAAATATCACGATTTTAATAAACAATCTTGATTATTAGAAACTGAATAATACTAATATAAATACATTTAAAAATAAAAAAAATACTAGTATATTGCTGCAAAATATTGAAAATACTAATTAAATTTTTTAACAAATCTGCCATAAAAATCATATATTTATTGCAGTCTTGAATACATACTATGCCATTAAATGAATTAAAATTATAATAGTATAAGTCATAGTATCTATCTTCTTCATAAATTAGAATATTTTAATAAGCTATGTATTATTCAGGAACAAAAAAATTATCATTTTAGAGAAAATCTGTAATCTATAAATAATCTAAACTATATCTTAGAGACTTCTTGGATTTGAATTTAGTATAGAGAATCACTTAAATTTGTATATTAGTTATAATTTGAAAGCAAGGGTGTGTTTTTTTTTTTTTTGAGACTTTTAATACTATTACTTGAATTGACTTCTTTCTCCTTTTATATGATTTATGTGTATGCATGAGTTTAATAAAATTTAATCATTACCTAATATGGCAGTAAAGGTAACATTAGAAATTGCTTTAATATTATTAAATGTTTTTCTCCAATATATAAAGGTAATAATTTGAACTTTTTTGAGGTGTTGATTATAACTTTTGAGGAAGATAGTACTTCTTTGTCAACATTTTTTTCAAATTATAACTCAATTTGTTCATTGATTAATTCATCAAGTTTAAATATTTTCAAGATCATATAAGTATCAAAGTTCAAGTATTTATCAAAGATGATAATTGCTCTTAATAGATTGCTGTCTTCTTAAACACAAAATTTTCATATAACCAAAGATTTCATCCTTTGAACTCTATGCAAAAACATTTTACTGTTACAGTGATAACATGAAATATAAGTAATGAATACAAAATATAAGTCATGATTTATTATATTTACAAGACAGAAATTTTTGGAATTCAAAACATATTTATAGAAATTAAATAGTAAATGAAAATAGCAAATTTTATAATTTTTAAAAAATTACATATAATACAAAATCTACCTTTTTAAATGTAATTTTTTTTTCAATTTTGAAAACATAATTTTATTATCTACAATAAATTTAAAATTTGTTTATTTTAACTTTTAAAGGGCTTTTGTTAAATATTTATTTCAAGATTAGAATTAAAATTTTTTATTGTGTTAAAACAAATAATTATTTTAGTATAAATTTAACATTTAAATTTTAAAAAATCAGATTTTTTTTTTGTTAGCTTAGTAATAAGACAAAGCATTAATCAAAGAGCAACTATAAAAGCAGTTTTTTTTTCGAAGTAACTTCAGATATATTAAATATAATTGTGGAATCATTTTCTATAAAATAGAGCACTAAAGAATTAAACCACCAGGAAACCACTTGTGAGAAATTATGTCTCAAATATAACTATAAATAAATATAAAGTAAGACTAAAATAAACAATAGTGATTTTTTTGCCAATTTCTATTAAACCAAGCCTAACAACAAACTCAAAAAATATCAATTAAAGGATATAGTTAGGTTAATATAATTGGCAATTTATCACCTTAAAATAATTACAGTTTGGCATATCATATTCTTTAGTTCATTAAATAATAAACTAAAAATGGTTGAAAGGCAAAGAACTCAATACTTCTTAAAAATATGTTAAATCTGATTAGTTCTCAATTTGGTAATTGAACAGTTTTAATGAAAAATTGTAAAATAAATACAGAAAAATAAGACTATTAGAAATATCTACATTATATTTAATTATTTATTGAATAATTCAGGATTGCAAATAAATTATATTAAGATTTTTTTATAGTAAATTTATATAATCATTAAAAAGCTTTCTTACTTCAGTTTCATCAACTTGTAACTGTTGTAAATTTTTTGAATTAGAAATAGTTTTATTGTCCTCTATTTGAACGGGTTCAGAATTTATTTCAGACACATTTGGTTCTTCAACATCAGGATTTCCTGTGGTTTTATTATGGTGGGACTGAAAATGTATATATAATATAAGAAAAGGAAAGGTTCTTATAAGAATATTTAAATTAATGACAAATTTCACATTTAATACTTACTAAAGTTTTTTTAATTTTCTGAGAGAACTTCAAAAAGGCAGTTTGAAATTTATTCACTTTGCTAGTGTTGAGTTCCGATGCTTGTAAGCTGTATTCTTTAATAATATTAATATTCTGTAACTGAGAATAAATATGAATTCACAAATTTAAATTATAATGTTTGCCTTATTTAGCATGAAAAGAAAAATAGAATGATCATTCAACTGAACGACAATAAAAAATGAAGTGAGATTTTAATAAGTAATTCAAATGATTCTTCTTCACTTGATAAAACTTTTGAATGAATTACGAATTTTATATGCCTGACATAGGAATGAAAACTCATTACTTTACGATTTGAACAATTTTAATAAAAAAGGCGAAAAATTAAAACAAAATTACAGGAAAATAATCCTACTATTAGAAACATATTTAAACATTTTTATTTATATACAATTTATTCAACAGTACCAAATAGATAAAATGCAGAATTTTTACCTCTTTTAGAAAAGATTCAACAGCTGGGATTATTGGATCAAGCGAATTAACATTTTCCATCGCGAATAGTTTATCAAAAAAATATTATTTTTCGGATAGATTGAGTAAATTTATGTCCACTATTTAATTTTAAAATGTATGTCTCAATTCGCAAATTACTAAATGACAGGAAATTAGATTTTTCAATGGGGGAAAAAAAGCCGGTAAGTTCAATAATAAACAAATTGACGGCAGTGAGGACTGTTATAGACAGAAAGTTTTTCTATTCTGCGTAGATCATATATCCTCTTTTTACCAGCAAATGAAGTATTCGAATACAGTCTTGTAATGTCCCCCCTCCCGTAAAATCCTCTGTCTAATTTAACACTATATTGATTGCAGGAGATGGAGAATGGTGTTTGTTTATTCATCAGGAGTTTATTGTCTAGATTTCTTCTTAATCGCGCTTATATTATGAAAGAAGTCTTGGAACATATTCCCTTTCCCACACTTTCGTATCATACCAAGGGAGCATTATTAATGTAAAATGTAAAGAGGATATGCATTTTGGGGTTTACCGGCAAAATAAAGCCATTTTACAAGATCCAAGAATTTAAGTTTTTAAATATTGCTACATAAGAAATTTAAATTAAACATTCCAACTGAACGATTTCTGTAGGAATGCAAACGATAATTTAAAAATCGTTTCCATCACATCAATCATTTCTTGGAAAACATTAGTTTAAATAAAATTCGTTGTAAAGTAAATTTGCTTACTTCGATATTAATTATTGTAAATTAAGAGAATCTGATGTTTCAGCAATTTATTAATGAAAAAAGTTTTATTTTTCGCTTTATTATTCTAAATGTGGATGCAACAAATAAAATTACAAGCTATTTTTACAATGATAATGTTAAAAGATTAGCAAACTGTCCATAAATGGCATCATTTGACACAAAACTCCTCTTGTAGTCACAAAATCCCTGATCTAATTTGATATATTTAATTCATAACATTTTTGAATCATCACGTGTTATATGTTTCTGAAAGTACACGCCGATAGATCCCAGGCAGGCAGCACATCCTGGAGCATAATATTGTACAATATTGAACGAAATTATATGATATTAAACAATATTCCACAATATTATGTAATATTGCGAATATTGATCAATATTATACTATATTTGTGTGCTACAAGGGACAGTCGATCCGTTCTTGATTTTGTCACTAACTTTGAGGAATGCCTGTTTTATATAGTCCACAACAGATATTAAATCAGCTTTTATCCGTTTAGCTCCCTTCCTTTTATAATTTTAGTGTTGATGTATATTCGAACAAACATTGTCAAAACAGATTTTGCCCTCAATTTGATAAAAATCGGCGAAATTATTTTAAGATCACATACTAAACTTCATCTCTCTAGCTCAAAGGGTTTTTGAATTATTTATAGCATGCAAATAATTCCCCAAAATGTGTTTTTCGAAATCAAAGAGTTCTAATCCATAGAAAATTGTGAAAATCTTGTGTCTAAAAATTTATATTGTAATTTTTTTTTTGGGGGGGGGGGTGCTTGTATATTAGCTAGTAAGCTATTAATCAACAAAATATTGACCAAGATTGATATTTCTTCAACAATTTCCCTTAGTGGTGTGCAGTTTATACATAAATACCGATTTTCTTTGATATATCTTGAAACACATAATTGGTATGTTTAAAAATTTTTGAGCAGTCTTGGTATTTATGCCTTGACTAAACTCCACATTTTTTGCAATGTTAAGAATAGGGACGTTTCTTTTATTTGTCGCGAGTGAAGGTCGCGATACGAACCTTCGACGCTAGGGTCAGTAGCCGAGTAACATGAACATAATACAAAAGTTGACTTCTGTATCGTAGATGTTATCCGGCTTATAAAACTACAGCCACAGTACTACCCCACCAGTGAGTCGGCGGGGAGACGAAGGATTTTGACAGGAACGCACGATATGGCGAGCGTGTGAGTTCGTTGATGCGTCAAGTGAGCGACGGCTTTGTTGACTGGTAGATGGCGCCACGACCGATCAGAAAGCTACGGTGTAAAGGTCACCAATGTCGCGATACGAACCAGCGACGCTAGGGCCAGCAGTCGAGTAACATGACCATTGTAAGGAAGTCGTCATTTTGTCTCCTGTTGGAAGAGACACATGATCGAACAATGATACTCCTTGCCAGCGGTGAGGCTATTCGTCCTTTGTTGCCCATTGTGTTTCTTCCTTTTTAGTGTCGTTCTTCAAACTTGAGAAAGACAAATAATGGATCACACATGTTTTCGGCCCATTAAAGCAGCAAACCGTGTCGAAATACTAGATTGGATTATTTCTTCTATGGACCACCCCAGCTGGGATAAAGTTCCAATAATGAACAGCATATGCTTCTTACGACCCGTTGAAGAAATTAGTGCTTTCTTGAACCCATTGAAGAAAGAATGCAGATGCGAACAGTGGGTATTGTGAAGGCTCTGATAAGGGGTGGATGTTTCAGAAATCTTCCCACGACATGATGGCGTGCCAGAGGGAGTATTTCCGAAGAATGATTGGACAATCGGCATCTCCAAGCGGGCCAATATCAGCCTGAGAGGTGGAGCTTCGTTACTGTTAAAATGGAAGATCGAGAAGCTGATCCGGTGGAGGAGACAAGCTGATCGGAGAGACAGGACCAGCTGATCTGGTGAGAGACTGGACGAGAGCGGATACGACAACGAGACGAGCTGTGAGCAGTACTGAAGCTGAAGAGATACCACGTGATCTCGAGTTTGTTGGAAAGATCTACCGGAAGTAATCCGTAGATCTCTGGAGCTACAGGCAGTAGCCGAATACGCGGACAGCTTGTGAATTCCCGGCATAGTTGCCGAACGGATAATCCAGTTGTAAATATTTTCCAGTATCTAACCTAGAAGACGTGTTGTTGTTTTTCATTTTTGTATTATTGTATAAAGCTGTAAATAAACCCTTTGTGTATAACACGCTACCATTTTATTTGATCGACCAGGATCAAGTCATTACACCATAATACAAAAGTTTACTTCAATATCTTAGATGTTACCTGTCTTATAAGATTAGCGCCACATATTAGAGGGCATGTAGAACAGTTTCATGGAGGCAATTCCATCGGATTTGAAATAAAAATATCTCGAAGAGAGAAAATGTAATGTGAAATCCTAGATAGCACCAATATTTTTTTAAAAAAACTATTGATGACGACTGGGGGGATTATATTACCTACTACTCTTGCTACACCATTGTCTAAATATAACATTTTAAGCATTCATGCACGTAGGAATAGAGAGACATATAGAAAGATCCGATGATTTACTGTGGGAAGATAAAGAAATTTGATGCAATGCCACCTTTTTGTCTAAACCCTATTTCTACTACACTGTCATTAAAATAGGCCTTTAATAATATCAATATTCAAACGAATTATTACATAAATTTCAATGGTGAGTAATGTTATTGTTTCTGTTCTCGTATTCCTCTTTACAACAGAAAGAGGAGTGCAGTAGCTTCTGAGGTTATGAATCCCTGAGCAGCTGAGGGTAGAAGTCTGACTTCTAGCTCACACACGTCACAGACCCTTTTTACGGGGCGGACTTCATTCATTCAACCACAGATCGTAATTTATATCTGGAACAGAGAAAGATCACCTCTGACCCAGTACCCCCTGTGGTATTATTCCCGACATGGAGGACTTTATGACCACAACAGATTCAACGGGCTCCAGTCACCACACACACGGAGAGTATTTGACTGGGAGCATCGAAAATGATGAGTAATAAGTTAATTAATTTGAATTATAAGCATCTCACTTAAGGATTATTGTATTCTTTCCTTGAGTTTTTAAATTTTTTAAAGATTTTTTTTTGTCGAATAAGGAATTTTATTTCAACAATTTAACTCGAATCGTTTTCACTTTTTTATCAAATGCTAAATGATATCTGATGCATTACTGTAGTAGAAGAAATAATTTTGAAATAGTTATAATGTTTAATTAGGAATAATAGAAAGAAAGACACTTTATTTGCTGGTAGTGAATACTTTCAACGAAATTGAATGATTTAAAAAGAAGAATCATAAATAATATTTATTCTATTTTTTGACATTAGTATTCAAGTATACATTAGGGTAGACAATATTTCCCCCACCCCATCTTCAGTAAAAATAAATAAATAAACAGCTTTCGTTCCTGTCCGACTTTTGAGCGTACAACTTATAACTGGCCATGTGAAAAGCATGTATTTTCTGGGTTCAAAGCAATAAGTTGGCTACGTTTTATCGCAATCAAAGGAACGGTACGGCAACGCATAAAATACGAACGAACTAAAATTCCTTTTTATTTATTAGATTTGATCGTTGACTTATCTTTCATTTTTAAAATCCGAGAAAAAAAAGATTTTTTTTTTACCTTCAAAGTTTCCAGTTGAAAACATAAAGTAAAGCTAGAATTCCGCTTAAGTTAACTTTAAATTCAGATAATGAAATATCTGAAGTGTAATAATTTTAATTTCATTATCATGTCGCTGAATTCAATTTTCATTTGGAAAATTAATGTTTATGCCCCTAATAATAATAAAGCTGAGCATGTGTGTGTTTGTGTGCAAACATAGGCGATTTACAGATCAGACCATTTAACTTAGAGCTACGATAAATGGTACATATTGTTACAAGCGGGTGACCACCGCGAACGCTGGCCGAAGGAGAGAACGTTGGCGACGGTTTACGAGAAGCTTCGCGCCAGCCAAGTTGATTTGGCGAGGGGAATATTCTGGCGGCCACTGGATCGTTCACGGTGTTTTTCGAAGCTTCTCGGCACTCTCTCGCTCGGCTATATAAGGGACGGGTTGCCGCAGTTTGAGTATTTCCTCTCGAAAGAGTAGAGACTCGTTGAGCGAGCTGATTACTTTTCTAGCTTGTTGTTAGTGAGCCGTGTTTACGTTTGCTGTTGATGTTGTATTATTGAGCTTTCAGTGATTCACTCTTTGCTGTGCTATACGATATCTGTTTTGTAGTCTGTATTTATTGTGCGTAAGGCTTGTATTTACGCTGTAAGTGACTGTTGACTGCTGGATTGTTTTTATCTGATGTTTTATTTTATCAAGTCATCCTGTAAATAGCTGTAAATAATTTTGTTTGTGCTGTCTTCAAGTAAAGTCCATTCACTCCGAACCCGCTACGCTAAAAACCTAACAATATACATTTTAGGGTATGGTAATGTGAACCTCGAAACAAACGTCCTTGAAATTTTAATTACCTGGAAATTAATTTAACTTTTTGATGACAAGAGGGAGTAAAATCAGTAGAGGATCGCCCCGAAATGTTTTCGCATATTTTTCAATAATATCTTGTGAGGAAATTAGAAGAAGCGGGTGTCAGGTCAGGTGTCACCATCTGACAGCGATTTAGAATTATAAGAACCGTCCCAAAATAGCCCTAGCGTTATTTTAAAACGGAACGTTAATGCAACTGAACTGAACTGAACCAATAAAGATCTTATCATCATTCACCTGGGTAAAATTGTGAACTTATGCTAATGCAGCGAATTCATTGCATGACACTAACAAAAAAAATAATTGGGAAATATAAATATTTTGATTTAATTCTTGCATTTTAACTGAATCTGTTATATGAATATGCGTTTTAGACGTCTTTTTGTTGGGCATTTGACACCAATGTTTGATTTAAACACACACACACACACACACAACACCGCTTCATGCCCCTGCAACTATAACCACCT
>JAOUZG010000678.1:1782861-1809095 GCA_026289955.1 Argiope argentata | reverse complement strand
TCATTTTTAATTTTTCTAGCTGGCAAACAAGGTTTTGGAGCTCGACCTATTTTGAGATGAAATAACAGCTACGATGCCGTAGTTCTAAGTCAGCCTTTTAAAAACATATATGCTGTCAAAGAAGCATACGTAATAATAAAGCAATATTGGTAAAAACTGGTCAACCTTTTAAAAATGCATTTGCTGTCAAAGAAGCATAAATAATAATAAAAAATACTAATAATAATCGAATCTAAATAATAATCGAAGACATGAAAAATTCGTCACCAAAACAACATCATGTTCTCACATGATAAAAAATGCAAATTCTGCTAACTAAAAAGTCTGCTAACTAAAAGTCTATGGTCAAATTCTGCTAATTAAACTAGAATCTATGTTAATAATTTTAAATTATTTTTGAATAAATTGTAATTAGTCATTAGTGTAATTAATCATGATCAATAATTTATTATTATTGCGTTGGAATATTCATAATCCTTTTAGTTAATTATATTACATTCCATCACATATGTCCCGTAAATTAATAATTTTTTATATTAGATTTGTTTGATGTTTGTTTTTTTCTTCTATACTCTCATAATAATTATATGCTTTTATTTATGACTAAGAAAATCATCAAGCAGTATCTAACTACTAATTTATAATATATTAAATAGCTTATAATGATGTTAATTTTAAAAAAAATTAATTAAAATAAATTATTGATATGATGATTAAGTTAAAAATATTTTGAAATGGGAAACTATATTGATCAATTATTGAAAGAGGAGCCTCATAATACACATGATCTAACTTGCAATATGAGAAAATACATCATGAATTTACAAGACGTGGTATTAAGTTGTCACTTTTCTCGAAAGTCTAAAAATATGCGTTTTGAAATGTACTGATATATCCTTATTTCTTCGTATTTTAGTATTAAAATTGGATTGATATTATTGCAAAATTCGTTTGATGGACATTCGGTGAATCAAGCTGGACATTGGAAAAAAAAGTCGCGAAGTTCTATAAAACACGAATCAAAGAAAACAAAAAAGCAATCAAAGTGAATACAAAGAACATTACCTGTAGAAATTAACAATACATGCAGATAGTTACATAGCAAATACAAATCTTTCTATTTACTCACTAGTAACAACTTTACCAACAGTGCACAATTTATTTGTCGCTCCGCGGAAGAAGTTGCTGAAATATTAACTCATTGGAATTTCTTACAGTGAAATTAAGGCAGGTTTATATAGCTTTCCGTAAGAATGTGACGTCAAATGGAATTAACCAGAAAAATCCTCAGATCTCGGTTTTTTTAAAAAATAGCTTAGATTTTCTAGAGCTATTATTGCTGCTAAGTTATCACAATTACACCTTTGCATTATACTTTTTTTGTCACTATGTTATCAAAGATCGCCACATTTATCATTCAGCTCATTAGCATTGCCTTGGGATGCTGTTGAACTCTTCGTAAATTTTTCTTTCATATTATAAAATTAAAATGGCAGCAAAACGGTATTAAAAGTTCACAGATTGTTATTGATTCTACGTTACAAGAAAAGCATCCAGCATTGAATTCTAATTGATTTTTCAGAGAATTATATCAATTAGAAATAAATCAATTCATATAAATGAATTGATTATAATTCATAATGTTCATTCATATATTATTATTTATCATTGATTATAATTCATAATGTTCAATTCATAATTATTCATAATGAATTGCTGAAGTATAAAATAGAATCCTATTTTATACAATTAGACTTCAGCATTTGATGAAAATTCATTTTTTTATTAAAAATAGGGTGAAGTGCTCTTAATGATCGAATTTCTCTTCGACGATGTATTCATAGAGGAAACGTTTAGGAAGTCAATAATTAGTACATATCTATTTTTTTAATGCAAGGGCTAGAAATTTTTGAATTGCATTTTGTTATGTAATTCAAACAATTGGAAAAACACGGAATGAAATAGGCATAGAAAGTCGCTAAAAATTATTATCAATACAAAAGTTGCTGACAAAGATTTACACTCAGTTCGGAAAGCCGGCGTTCTTCATGTGATTTGGGAGCCCCGGGTTCGATTCCTGGTTCGGACATAGTTGAATTTTACCTAGTGTTCTATCAATGAGGTTAGTGAAAGAACCCTCCCCCTTGTAAAAAGGGGTTATGAAATCGAGTGTGTGAGTGTCATCTTCATATATGCTAAAATCACACTTCTGCCCTCGGGTGTTCAAAGATCCATACTCTAAGAAGCTACACCACCACTTTTCCCCCGATGTTTGAATTGGAATTCAATCCAAGGCGGATAAACAACGTGTTTGAAAAACACATACATATACATACAAGATTCCCTCTTTAATCACAGCAGTATAACTTTTAAACTACTTAGAGATAGGATATGTTTTTAATGCTACAAACGATAAAAAGAGTAATATCTGAGTTGTTTGATCATATGAAAAAAATACTGTCTAAGTTTACATACAATCTTAACTTATTAATCAAGTGTAGTAAAATATTTTTGACAATGTAATGCTTTAAAAAAATTTCTATCTTCTGTCACTAAAATTGACCAACTTAAGAAGCTTTTGATTGATTTTATTCCATTATAAAAATTTTCACTTTCTTGTAAAGTAAAATTTGGCTAACTTGAATGTTTTTAATTCGAATTCGTCTATTATCTGAACTTTTTCTCATGATTTCCATGGATTTTCATTTAGAATTATATATAAGTTTATGATATCCAAATAAAAAATTGCAAAAATAGTTTTTATTTCTAATTACATTTATTAAATTTGTGCATCTACTTTTATTCAATTATAGTAAGTGAATATTTTTTTTAAGATTCTTAATTCACTTGAAAACTTCACTGTTGTAAATATATTCAATCATAAAAGCAACGAAAAGTTCTCTGGTTTTTTTAACAGTTTAAAACATATTAGATATGAATTATATGTGTAAGTATCGTGTTTTCAAAATAACGTTTGCTGTTTGCTTATAAAAATATATTATACACTGAAACCATTTGTTTTGAATTAAATAAATAATTCTAATTATAATCATTGCTACATATATCAAAACGATTAACTGTTTTAACGTTGTATCATTTAGATAAAATTATTAAATATTAAAAACAAATCTTTAAGACTATTTTTATTTTTAATTTTTTTCTCTATTTTATTCCTTTTTAGCTTTACCTTTTCTGCATTCCATCTCATGTATAAATCGGATTTTACTGCGATTCCATCAGCTTCGAATTTGCGAAATTCCATTACACATACCTTGACAGAACAAAGCACAGCTGCCACTCATCAATACAGCTGTTATGTAAAATAAATTATAATATCTAGATCCACATTACCTTCCATTTAATTTCAATCAGAATATTAATGTTTTTTTTGTTCATATAAATTCGAAGCGAATAATCTACAAAAATAAGTGTATCAATTAATAAATATACATTCTTTTTCAGGGCAAACTGACAATATATCATTCTCATTGAATAATTTACGGGTTGTTTTCAATACTTGCATGTAATTATCTGTTATGTCATTCATATGTTTTCAAAGAGTAAAATATGCGCTTGTACCTTGTTATGAATATATATGTCTTTTAATGTGTTCCAAGCAATTGCCTGCAGGGTTGAAAGATGTCTTATGATCAATAATTGAACTTAATTCTTTGATGAAAATAGAATAATGTTCATATAAATTGCCAGATTACATATTACCAATTAGAACATAAAAATTGGCAAGCATTAAGCGTTCATTATGCTAATATGCTGGAAGCTTTAATAATTTTTCCAACTATTTTTCCTCCTTGACTCTTTCAAATGAGATTAAGAAATTAAATGCTTCGTTGTAGAGTGAATATTTAAATTAATTAGACATCAAGAATATTTAAACATAAAAACATTTCACCATTTAGGAAAAGCTAAATAATAAATATAAAAATTATGGTCATAGTTTAAAAATTATTTCTGTTGAATCGAAATGACCTATTTTTGGTATTACAGAAAAAGCTCCAATTTTTCTAAATGTTTTTAATTGAATATATGTTTTTATAAATGTTTTAATAGAAATCGTTTGCATTAAAACAGTTTTATTTTTAGTAAAATTATCTGCTTGATTTTTATATTATCGTCTGATATAATTATTTTCCTCAGTTAAAAAAAATGGCATTTGAAAATAAATGAGCAAGATGTTACGTTTTTAATCTTTCTGAAGAGAAAAATACATATTCTTCCATTCATAAATTCTGTAACAGCCGCAACATCATTATATCTAAACGCAGAATAAATATGATTGTTAATAATAAAAGAATAATGCCAAAATATTTATAATCTAACAAGAAAAGAATACTTAAAATTTATCTAAAAGCCATGCAAACTTCCACAAAGTAAGACAAGATTTTAAAAAATTTGCTAACAGGCTCTGTTGTGTGAACAGATTTTTAGATTACAGTTGTAATTTGCAATTCAAATCGTGAAAATGTTCTACAAAAAAATTCTGAAGCTTCTTTCTAAGAACTCAATTCAACAAAAAAGTGCAAGAAATACAGGCAGGACAAAGCCTTTCTTGTACCATAACTAGTTATAACTATATGCATGAATATATGGAGTGTATTGGTTTTAAACTTTCATTTAGTGGCTGATATGAACGCTGACCAAACTATTTTCTATTCTGACTCTTAAAGGCATTACAGATCAGAATTTTGCTGTTTCTATAAAGGACTTTATGGCCGCGTCAAAATTGTGCTGTATTTGATGGTGGTGTTAGATAATTGAATATTCGAAATAATAAATATAAATTAATTTTAAAAAAATGAATAATAGCCTTTCTAAGTTTTTTAATTCCAAAAACACATATATATCCACAGAAATGCGCCATTCGAAAAAAGATAACGATTAATTTCAAAGTTTTAACAGATTATCCAAATTTATTGTCTTTTTTTAATCGAGACTTTTTAAATATTGTGTACGATGGAAAAATTTATAAAAAAACTTATTCAGCTTTGGTTTTAAAGATATATGTATATATTTACCAATATTTTTGCTTATACTTTTCACTTGCACATTGTGGCATCGGCGAAAAATTGAGCCTTTGAAGATTTCATCAAATGTAGGACAAACTATTGACTTTAGGATATTAACAATTGTTTATCAGAATTGACCAATTTTTAGTGACAGTTTGAAAGTTTTTGATTTTTTTGAACAACGAAAATGAAACACCTGTTGTCCTAGATAAGTTGGTTTACAGGAAAAATAAAAAAAAAATAATCCATTAGTAGAAAAGACGTTAATTTTTTTTTCGTGAATCATCTACTGAACGTGTCTTGTCTCTACCTAAATGGGACAATGAATGATTTATATTATATGAAATTCTCTTAAAAAAGAGGGCACCAGGACAATCAATGTAGAACAAGGGGCCGAAAATGGGAAGTCAACGTAAATTTTATTTGGCGTCACATTTGAAAAGTCATTTTTTTAAAAGGTGCTTCGAGTATTGTCAGGTAGTATAAATAAAACTGTACTCTCGCAATAAGGTAAGGCGATGTCATAAAAAAGATAATAAAAAATAAAACGTCATCCACAATAAATAAGCGAAGGCATACAAGTAGCATCAAAATTAATTGAATATTATTTATTTAAAATTTTATATGTTTGAAAAATACAATAAATCTGTTAAATACTTGAGGCAGAAATAAGAACTGAAAAAAAGAAAGAAAGTTGACTTTCAAATGTTATTTATTCATTGCCTTTCAAGTGCTGCCTTTGTTTCATACTTCTTGCGCTTTAAAAAAAATATGTGTTTGATTGTTTTTATACTGTAATGTTTTAAAAATTTCTTCTTTTGTTTTTAGGCAAGTTTGGAGAAAACTGAAATAAGAGCTTTGATAAAATATTTTTTTATAACAGACATATTTCCAACGGATAGTAAAACTTAGCTAGATACTGCACTGGGGGGGGGATCTCCTTCATTTATAATTTTAAAAATATGGGTTGCAGATTTTAAACGTAGTCATATAAGCACTCTAGATGTGGAGTGCTCTACAAGATCAGAATGAGGCACTGAAAATGTAATTGTTAGAAAAGTTCCCAAAAATATTATGAATGATAGACAATTGAAATTGACACAGGTTGCTTAATCTGTAGGCGTATTAAAAAAAAGAATATAGGGCCGGGATGGCCTGGTTGACAGAGCGTTGGACTCGTACTCCTTAGGTTACAGATTCGAAGCTTACCGGCCGAAAGATTCCCCGAGTGTTTGGCGACTGGTGCTTGTTAAATCTGTTCGTGGTCACAAAGTCCTCCATGTCGAGGGTAATACCACTGAAAATACAGGGTCAGAGGTGATCGTTCTCTGTTCCAGGCCTAAATTACGATCTGAGATGAATGAATTCATTTGCATGGATGATGTCCACCCCCTAAAAAGGGTTGTGACGTGTGAGTAGCTAAGTCGTACTCTTGGCCCTAGATGACGCTACTTGTAAAAAGAAAGGGACGGCTTTCTTAGGCTTAAATCATCTGCTGGTCATATCAGCGGGGGCTTGTCCAAGACAAGTGCCATTAGTCACAACAACACAAAAAAAGAACATATATTTTATTCGATATTTTGGGTACCAGAAAACTTTGAGCAAGATGCGGATGGCGCTTTGGATAATTAAACTGCAGATCATGACAAAATTGGAGCTGCACAATTCAAATAGAACTGATGTTTTGCTTAGTGTAGGTGAGACGTGGATCTATCACTATCCCCCAAAGACCAAACATCAATCAAAACAGTGAACAGGAAAGGAAGAACCAGCAACAAGAAAAGCAATAAGTGTTCCATCTTCTGGAAAGGTTATGCCATAAATTTTGGGAGGCTTTAAGAGAATTTAACTACCGAATTATCTCGAAATGGTCAAACTATGCAGTCGAACATTTGTCATTGCTCGCGAATCACCATTGTTGTCTGATTGCATGTCTAAATTCAATCGGTCACAGTTAGAAAAAAAAAGGATCTTATTGTAAGCTTAAACAAATGTCGTAGAGTTAATTTCAAATTCTCTGGGATAATTTGGTGAAGACCATGCATAGTTGATGCCACGACTTCATTACGATGGAAGACTTATATATATCTTATTTAGTTGGTAATACAATTTTTATGATCCTTTTGCCTATCTTTCTGAAAACTATTAGAAACTGTTTGAAACTTTTCAGTCTCGTATTTTGATATATTCTCATAAATTTCAGTTCTCTGTGTTATATTTTATCTTTTATATAAAGCAACATTTATATTTTTATTTATCATTTTATGAACTAACTATAGATGATTTTTTTTCTAACAAAGCGATCACGTTCCTAAATTTATGAAAAATAACATATTTTCCTCGGAAGTCAATCAAACTTCCTCTTCACCTTCCTGTAATCGAACGGCATGCTTAATAGAGGACCGCGATGCTGAATATTGTCGATTTGTAACATCGAATTAAAATCAGATTCACGTAATGATATCTGTGGATCAGTTGTCAAGGCGTAGCTCACGATTGTACAACTTCAAGGCTATCTGAAACCGAGTAAACAACTCCAAAGAATCCGTGGGCAGTAAGATTAAAGGGGGAACTTCAATGTAAATCATGATAAAGTAGATCAATATATTTTCGCGGACATTTGATATTCATTCTAAGCTATCTATTGCTTAGAACAAAATTCATTTAAGTGATCATTTAATAACTTGGCCATCAAGCTCAGCTCCAGAGCAAAGGGGTGGAGTGGCTTCCTCCACCAATTCTTTACTGGAAAAGGAGAAAAAGAAATTTTATCTTAGGTTGGAGTATGTTCCCCTGGGCCACCAAGCTGAACTCCAGAAATTTTGCCACCTTTAACCTAACAAGGTTGTTTGAAGGTGAAAGTCAGGAAGTACAACAGTTATCGACCTTACAGATACTTTCTTTCTATAATAAGTTTGGTAAATTAACTGTGTGGGGCCGTTAAGGTATTCAGTTATATAAGAATCAGGGTAACAGCTATTTATTTACAGAATTACGTTGGAATTATTTAATATCCCTAGTAGCATACAAATATTGTACAATATTGTATGATATTGATCAATATTCGCAATATTGTTTTATATTGTGGAATATTGTTTAATATAAAATATCGCACAATATTGTACAATATTATGCTACAGGATGTTTTACCTGGGATATATAAATAACAGCCTGGATAAAATCACGCAACTAACGCCATCAGGTATCAGAGGGCACTGTCTCTGCGGATAGCGTTACACGAGCGGCTACAACATATAAATATTTATAAATCATTACAAATATTTATCAGCTTTCAATGATAATAACTCTTTTATGAGCCTTTAGTAGAAAGAAACATGGCCTTAATCTTGACTTCTAACTTAAAATAAGCCTATTTTGAAATTGTTGGTATATTTTATAAACGCAGATAATAATCAAGAATTTTTTTATAGATTCAAATTACTTAAAATATATATTAATAATTATAATTAATAAATCGAAAAATAATGCATTTGTAGGTTGAAATGCATGGGTAACTTTGCGCTAACCAATGCTTCAGCATTACGATCTTTTGAATTTCTTCATATGATTTGACCTTAAGAGTACTAAACTATTCCAAATGTTTTTACTGTAATATTTTTACAAACGGGTGATCGCTATGAAGGTTCACCGGAGGAGAGGGTATTGGTGACAGCTGTCGAAGAGCTTGGAGACAGCTGGGTTGGTTTGATGAAAGGAATAGTCTGTTAGCCGCTGATTCGTTCACGAAGTTCCCCGTGTTTCCAGACGTTCACTCGCTCGGCTGTATAAGGGACGCGTTGCCACAATCTGGCAGCTAGTTACGCTCGAAAGAGTAGCGACTCGCTGTAGCGAGCTGATTACTTTTCTCGCTTGTTATTAGTGAGCTGTGTTTACGTTTTCTGATAACATTGTATAATTGAGCTCACTGTGACTTACTGTTTGCTGTGCCATACGATAGCTGTTTTGCAGTCTGTGTTTATTGTGCGTAAGGCTTGCATTTACGCTGTAAGTGACTGCTGACTGCTGGATTGTTTTTATATGAAGTTTTTACTTTATCGAGTCATTCTGTAAATAGCTGCAAATAAATTTGTTTGGGCTGTCCTCAAGTAAAGTCCATTCAATCCGAACCCGCTACGCTAAAAACGTAATAATATGTAATTGGAATTCGTGATTTTATTAAAAAATTAATACTCTTTGTCTTTCCGAAAAATCATTCTACGATTTTAAAACTCTGTAATTAAATTAATTCCTATGGGCGATTCTCTATTAACACCAGTTCGATATTTCCCAAGATGCTATTCGATTTAGTGAATATTGTGCAATATCGTGAAGATACAGTAATAATATCATAGGGAATTTTGTGGTAATACGGATATGGTACGATATTACGATCAAAATTTGACTCATACTTGGTCTCAATTTTATTTATCGAGTTTTTTTTAAAAAAAATCTAACAGCAGATAAAAATATGTAGGAACTAAAATCGGCCATCTCTATACAGACGACTGTCCTAAAGCAACTCAATGTCTCAAGCAGGTTCTGTCAATGGATAATTAAGAAGAGAGATTATTCTCATCCCTTTTGACATGAATACGTCTTTAAATTTGCTACCATACTGGGGCAAACCAAGAAACCTAGTGACAACAAAATCGGGGGATACAGTTTGGCTTCGTAGTTTCGAATCTATCCTCTACATCCGTAATTAAATTATACAACTGGATAGCTAAAGGATCAAAGAATTCATTACGATAAACGATGACGGTGACGCATCTCGCGCGGTGGAAGGGGAACCCCCGCTATTTTTAAGTTATTTTGCTGCGTATCGAGATTTGCAATTAGTATAACTTTTGATTGGAAGAAGCTACGATGTTCGTTTAACTTTTAATCGTCAGCTGTCGTCAAAATCTATCGATTTTATGTAAAACATTAGTTTAAAGTAGTGACAACGATTATAATAAGGTGTTAGAATTTAAAAAAATATTATCAAAAATATATAATGTCAGCCTATACGAGTCGAAAAGCCAAAACCAAATACAGAGATCGTATACGGTTGGAAAGGGCTTCTCAAAACAATTGAATGCGAATAATAAATCCTAAAATTACACTCGATTACGAGTCTGATCTTACTACACCAGTTATGATAGTAGGAGACTTTAATGTTGAACAAAACCACTCTTTGCCCGACTTCATTCTCAGCGAATTCAATTTACCTCATATTGAAACTTCTCCAACAACTTTAGGTAATATCTGTATTGATTTAGCGTTCACCTGAAATCTCGGTGTATTTTGTATGACATTTGGGTCGTACTTTTAGTATCACAGACCTATAATTACTAAAGTTATATTGTAACATAATAATTGTTTGTTTCATTGCTTTTATCCTAAATACATAAATAAAAATATTCTGTTAAAAAAATATAACCCCGTATTCACTTACAACACATGGCCGTGTCCATGACACAGACACACCATATTTTTAAAAGGGATCTTAATTGGAGTTGGGGAAGGATTGGAAATCCCTTTACTGTTCTTTTCTTTATATCTTTACCGATTCCAGGAAATTCTGTCCTTGAAATCTAACCGTGCATTATATTTATGTGCATTATCAAGAATGATTCTTCTTGTGTACAGCCGACCACCCCGCCACCACTGCACGTAGCAGTATCGACAGGATTTGTTGTGGCCGACTGTGGACTGCAGCAATGTCCATCCTTACACTGACCGAATCTGTCAAACTGATATTCTCTTAGAGATAATTGGCCCCAAAGTGGTCAAATACTGACCACCTTCTCCTCTGCAAACTTCCAAACGGTTGGCAAAAAAACTGACAACTTTAGACATCATGTCCTTCAGAGTCCTTAGATTACCTGGTACCATCAGTATTGAACTCGAGTCATTATTTTCCATTTCGCAGATGTTTTCTATGATAGGATATTTATGTGCATTCTTTTGAATAGTGGTAAGCAGTACCGATTCCACCACAAATGCATTTATTTTTATGCATTCTTCCAAATTCAAGAATATATTCTATTTTTATCAAGAAAATAGAAGACAGAAAAAAGAAACCTTTTATACAGAACCTTTACCTTAGATTTGAACTCGTTAATTTGATATAAATAATTTCGATTTTAGATTTACACCTTGAAATTAAGGATGATCACTGTAAACGCAGTGCTATTATTCAAGAATAAGGGAAGAATCAACATCACTGAAGAATGACGTTAAAAATTGTAATGCTCTTTTGAAAGTGGACTTACACTAAGCCGATATTATCAGTGCCAGCAAGATCACGCAACCATATAGTGTACTAAATTACACTATGGGCCGGGATAGCCTGGTTGATTGAGCCTTGAACTCGTACTCCTTTGGTTACGAGTTCGAAACTCACTGGCCAAAAGATTCTCCGAGTGTGTGGCGGCTGGCGCTCGTTAAATCTCTTCGTGGTCGCAAAGTCCTCCATGTCGATAGTAATATCACTGGGGGTACTGAGTCAGAGGCGATCATTCTCTGTTCTAGGTCTAAATTACGATTTGAGATGAGTGAAGGATTACGTATGAATGAATTCCGCCCCCCAAAAAGGGTTGTGGCGTGTGTGTAGCTAAGTCGTACTCTTGGCCCTAGATGGTGCTACTTGTAAAACAAGAGACTTATATATCCGGCTTAAAATCTGCTGATGTATCAGCGTGGCTTGTCCGTGGCAAGTGCCATAAGTAACCACAGCAACAAGTTACACTATATGGTTCTCTTTTGGGATAAATATTATTTGTCATTGTTCGCATTTTTTGCAAATGAATCTCTTACTACTTATAAGAATATTTATTTAATGCCGTACTATTGATAATATTGATTTAATGCCTTACAATTGATAACAATATTGATTTAAAGCCTTACAATTGATAACGATATTGATTTAATGCCTTACAATTGATAACAATATTGATTTAATGCCTTACTATTATTACAAAATATTGATTTAGTGCCTTACTATTGATACAATATTGATTTAATGCCTTACTATTGATAGCAATATATGTTTAATGCCTTACTATTGATAGCAATATTGGTTTAATGCCTTACTATTGATAACAATATTGATTTAATGCCTTATAAATGACAACAATATTGATTTAATGCCTTACTATTGATAACAATTTTGATTTAATGCCTTACTATTGATAGCAATATAGATTTAATGCCTTATAATTGATAACAATTTCTATTTAATGCCTTACGATTGATAACAATATTGGTTCCACCTTACTCTAACCTTCAGATTCCTTAAAGGAGGTTTATATAGAGCCGGTATGGTCAATCCAATATGATCACGCATGTGCAATAAGATCGGAACAATTACATGCTGTTTTTCTGTTTTTGCGCATGCGTAATTCTACTGTAATGACAGTATTGCCCAAATGCAAACACTTCTTTAAAGTCATAGAGGAAATTACTTGTAATTGAAGAATTTTCGTTATAAAAAAAGAATAGCACCAAGCAAACATCTAATGTTGAAGGAAAAAAAATAAATTATAACACCAATTAAAGAATTATTTTTATATGCAGGGTGTTAAAAAAGTCATGAATAACTTTAAAAATTAGTAGTTGCCAATCCATGAAGAAAAGACGAGACCTTTCAATTGAAAAAAATGAAGTAAAGCAGGAATGTCATGAACTGTTCAAATTATTGCTAGAAAGATTGACAATTGATAATGTAAATCACCATATGGTACGTAGAAAGGCGAATTGCATAATTACTGTTATTTAGTTTAACTAACAGAATTCCTTTCATAAATTTCATACTAAATTTAACATAATTAAGCAAATTTGATTTAAATCCCAAATATATATCAAAGTTTCTTTGTCTATTTCTTTTCATGTTTGAGAAACCATGTTTACAGAGAGACATTATTCCAAATCTCTCAATTTCGGACTCAGAGAAATCTAAATTATGAAAGTTTATCAAGAATTACAGATTAAATTTTGCGCATTTTTTCTTTGATTCTTTTTTCAACGAGTAAAAATAAAAAATAGTTTAAAACTTTGATTGGTAGTTCTAGTTTTTACCGATCTTTATGATCAGTTTTTACCGATCTTTATGATCAAAAATTAGATAATTTGTCTTTATATGTATTTTCTACCAAACCAAAAATTATTTTTTATATCATAGATATCATTACATTAAAAATATACTATTCACTTTAAAAGTTAATTTTTAAAGTAATTATTTTACATACTAAAGATTTGAGAGCTCAGAGAATTAAACTACATTGGATTAAAAAAATATCTTAATTTATGTATGTTAACCAATGTATTTCTAGACCTTTTTTTTGTTAATTGATTGAAAAGCGTCAATAGAGTTCATTGTTATATAAATGATCTTTCCAGACAGAATTTATTTCATGTAGCTTCCTATTGGGTAAGTGTTCTGTGACGTCAAGATTTTCTAAGGTACGGGACCAGTTTAAATGCGTCAGAGCTTAGATGTCATCGTTCTGCTTTGGAGGGGGAAAAATAGTGTTTCACAAACTGTTGTCTTTTCTAGATTAGTTTTACTCAACTTGCTGTTTCTGTTAAAAGTTTTGATTCTTTAACCATTCGATCCAGCGATCACAGGGTCATCAAACACGTGACTTGGTGCTCAATCGAATCACGATTAAAATAGATCAGGAAAGCCGCCGACAAGGTTGTGGTTCTTTTTTTATTTATCTTCTGAGGTCGCGCTTCACCAGGCGGTCGGGAACTTAACTTTTTTTTCCCCAACAAAAAGGAAAAGTAGGTAGTGGAGAAAAAGAATATAAACTAATAAAACAGAAGATTTTGTCAAGTCCAGTTAAAAGATACAGAGATAAAAAAAATCTATTTTTTTCCGTAGCATTTTATTAACTATCATTATGATTAAGGATCTTGTGTATTTTACCTTGTGAGTTACAAAAATACGAGTAATCTAAAGGTAATTTTTCAAGTAGATAATATCTGTGCAGTTTTAAAGGTCATTTTCTACTATTCAAAGGTTGGATAATTAATTTCTTCAAAATCTGGGGGAAAAAATCTAACCGCAGTTTTTAAACAATTAATTATACTTACAGGTTTACCCCTTTTTGGTTGCTTTTTTTTGCAAACAGAAAGAATCGGAATCGACAAATATTAAGTTTAGAGATTCTAATGAATCTCATCCTTTTAGATCTATTTCGGTTGGGCTTTGAAAAAATTCTCTAAAATCATGTCTGTCTATCTGTGAATCAAATTCTAAAATCGAATAAAATCATATTCTCTAAAACAGGGGTTCTTAAACTTTTAGAAATTGCGACCCTCTTTTTAGACTAACTATTTTGACAACCCACAAAAGTTTTAACTCTCTCTAAAGTTTAGACAGAGATTTAAAAAATTTTACACGCACTCAAGAGTGTGTAGAGTATGTGTCGGTATTGGCGCCACATCCCTTGACACTTCATCTTTCTCCTTACTAGAATCATCTCATCTAGAAACTTTGATTGAACAGTTTGCAGATTACATTCCAGTTAAGGATATGAGTGGGGGTTGCGTGGATAGTCAATCCGTTCAGTGAGCAAGCCGTAACAAAGGCAGAGCTAAGTGCCCTTCATCATGATCAACTGATAGAGATTTTAAGTGATCAGTCAGCTACAGTAACTTATAACAAAGATTATATCGACAAATTTTGGATACGTATTAAAAAGGAATACCCAGAACTGTCCACAACAGCATTAAAAACTTTGATAAAATTTTCAACATATTACAACTCTGAACAAGGATTCTCCATAATGATAAATTTAAAAACAAAATCAAGAAATCGTTTGACACTGGAAAATGACATTATTTTCTGTGTTACACAACTCATTCCAGACATTAAGAAATTGGTTAATTCTAAACAAGCTCATGTATCCCATTAACAAATAGAACAAAAAAAACAGCTTGTATTCGTATTAAAAGCTTTATTTTTTTGATGAAAACTACAGCAATAAATTTATTTTCTTTAAACTTTTCTTCCATATCTCGCGACCCAACTTTTGAGAACCCCTTCTCTAAAATCGAATAAATGATCAGGCTGGAAGGGTAAAGCTGATTAATGAGAAATTTCCTATGTAGTCTTAAAAGCAAAGTTGTAGGCCTGAGACAATTTTTGAATGGAATCGCTTAAAGAAGTGCGTATGTGAACACAATAACTGAAAAATATATTAAGAAATTTATTATTTGGTTTTAATTGCCAGAATTATGAACTTGCGTCAGCTTTTGCGCCAAATCTATTAGCGGTGGTTGATTTCTTGACAGTCTATTTATTCGTATACATTAATATTATAAAGCATATAATTCAAAATTCAATAAGCGAAATAAAAGAATTAGTATATGGTCCAGATATAAAAAATATAAATTTATATTATGTTTGAGCGTCAAGTTGATTAAAAAAAGAAGCACAAAATATTTGCTTGATTAAAATAACTATAATCTTTTTTTCAAAACATTTGGTGGGGGGGGGGAGTACTCAGGTTAAAGATCATGGTACAGTTTCATCCCTAATTCCTAGACTATTTCCCAGTTGCTAGATTTTAAGAGTATTGAATTTAACTCCACATTTTTCGTTTATCGAAATCTTTTTAAAAATTAAATTTAGCTGTCGTATCGTGTTGTTAAGCCTAAAAAATTGCAATTATTAATAAAGGAATGGACATTTTAACTATGTACTGGCTATGCATATGGCAATCAAGTTTTCATAATAATGCCAAATAATTAGTATATATTAGGTATATGCCAAATATATTAGTATATATTAAGTATATTACCAAATATTAAGTATATGCCAAATAATTAGTCCCATAATGCAGGTCAGTATTTGACCATTTTAGGGCCAATTATCTCGAATAGAATATCAGTTTGATAGATTCGGTCAATGTAAGGATGGACATTGCTAAAGACCACAGTCGGCCACAGCAAATCCTGTCGATACTGCTACGTTCAGTGGTGGCGGGGTGGTCGGCTGTACACAAGAAGAAGTAACATAATGCAACGTATTAGAACATCTTTCTTGCAGAGACAATAATGTGCAATATTGATAAGGTATTATGCTACCATTGTAGTCTTATTGTAAGAAGATTATGTTGAAAAATATTATCAAACTACAATGCAAGTTTATAATTGCACTGATAGCAATCTTGACAAGACAATGCACTAAGTATCATCTTTGCATTAAAGTCAGAAGTTATCAGATTGAGCGCATATTTATGATTATGTGAACCATACCCTCTTGATAAGCTTGTAAATTGAACATACATTGACGTTATCACAACTACATCGTTTGTCAACTTATTTCCCTAGTAGCACACAAATATTGTACAATATTAATCAATATTCGCAATATTGTTTAATATTGTGGAATATTGTTTAATATCATATAATATTGCACAACATTGTACAATATTGTGCTACAGGATGTGCTACCTGGGATAATGTTTTCAAGCTCGCTGTTCGCTGAAAATACAATTTCATGCCTATAACTTATTGGTATTAGACTTAATAGATCTGAGATTTTAGAAATATGAAGGAGTTCTCAAAGAATTTATATTGGTTCTATAGAATTCTATAGTTCCGAAATTCTATCCAAAATCTGAATGTCAAAATTAGCAAACATTCTATTAACAAATTTGCAATAGTAAATATAAAAAAATAATTAAGCCACTTATTAAAACTTTGGTAATTTCTTTTTTTCTTCTGCCTGATATAAAAATGCGTTTACTAAGAATTATGAGTTCTAGTAAGGCTGTATTACTTGATGTATTTTGAAGATAAACTACAGTTGGTTATTAAGATTTGAATAATCTGCACGCTAATGCCACTGTACATAAGCGTCAAAGTATTCGTAGTACACTATCTCATCGAGATAACAGAACATTGTTACTACAACTAAGATTCTGTGATGTCACTAGTTGAGATCTTTGCAAAGATAGTTCCAAAACGATTTGATACACCCATATATTTAACCCGTTCGCTGCCAACCACGAATATACTCGTGGTTGGCAGGGTGATACCCATTGCTAGCACGAATATATCCGTGATACTTTCAATATATTATAACGTACAACTTGTCAAACTTGCAAACTTTTTATGGCCACAAACATAAATATACAAGTGTAAAAACCTTAAAAAAGCTACAAATAAATAATTTTTGCAAAAATTCTACTTTATTTAATCCATTCGCTGCCAAGTCGAAGTTTTATGAGGTTATTCGCATTGCCACCCACGAGTATACTCGTGTTTGATTTTTATACAAGTAAATGATTATTTATGACAAAATATGTGCATTTATTTTGAAATAATAAAACTTAGATAAATAATAACACTTAAAACAGAAATGACAATGGGAATAACCTAATACAATTTAGGCTTAGCAGCGAATGGGTTAATCTACATTTTTCTTAACTTCATTTTATATTTTGATTTTTATTGTAAATATGAATAGACTAAAACAGTATGTGATGGTGGGTTTACATTCAACCAATTATAAGAATCCAGTAAACTCACGCTTGCGCTCAAGGAAAATTGTACATAAGCTGAGTATACAAAAGCAATTGCTTACCTCGACGGTATAATTGTACAATTTCTGCGTGTACCTGGTCTTACTGAATGTATTGTAGCTGGCTGAAACTGTGATTTCAAAATAGTTTTTATTGCCGAGTATTGAGATTGAACACTTTATTTTGCTTTAATTCAATCAAACACAAATTCAGATAGTTTAAATATTTTATGGTGGGTATTTTCTTATTTTAATCTGCTTACATATTAAACAAGAGAAATAGCAGAATATATTCTTTGTTCTTCACATTTTAACTCAAAGGGAAATGCTATATATTTTAAGGACCTCTTATCATAAGTTGAAGCACTGTTTAGTTGCTATGGGAATTCTTGGAATGTTTTTGCTCTAAAGATGACCAGGAAAATATCAATCTGATGTTTATCTGCTATTATATAAAATCATTTGTAAAAAAATTCTACTTTTATGATCTACAAATTTTAAAAATATGCTTATAAACATGAAAGAATTCCGAAAATAATTGACACAAAAAATTTGAATTCAGTTTTTTGTTGCTATGAGAATTCTTGGAATGTTTTTTCCCTAAAAAGAACCGGGAAAAAATCAATCTGATATTTATCTGCTATTATATTAAGTCATTTACAAAAAAAATCTACTTTTACGATCTACACATTTTTAAAAATATGCTTATAAACATGAAGGAATTCTGAAAACAACTGACAAAAAATTCCAACTCAGTCTTTTGAAAATTCTATCTGACTGAAATCCATATCACTGTCGCTGCCAAATAAACAAGAAAAAAATAATAGTAAACAAAATAAAGATGATGAAAACAGAATTTTAGTGATTGGAAGCAAATAACGATTTTGAAATTTTTTTCTATCTTTATTAAATATTTATTTCACCAAAAGTGAAAAATTAATCTATCTCTCGTAAATTTATCCAACCAGAGAGATTACATTTGTGGCATAGTATACTAAATCACATATAGTTAATTTTAAAAATAATACGCAATTTTTAAAAAGAAAATTACTTCACCATTGCAATATTTTAATTACCAATGTAGCATCATCGTTTAGCATCGATAAAATGCTATGAAAGAAACTTTTCTAATTATCAAAAAGCTGGAGCATCAGATCCTTTTAATGTATAAAAGTGATATGAAACTAGGCAAATTAATTTGTGTGACAAAAAACGCAGTTGTTAGAAAAGAATTTTAATAAAACTAATATTTACAACAACAAAAAAAGAGCGGGAAATATTTCTTTATATTATCGTTTGCGTTTTTCCCAGAAATCATTAAGTTGAGTTGTTTAAATCAAACAAACAGTATTATATTGTTCAAAATAATTAAAAACAATATTTTGCATGCATCATCACAAAGATAAACACGATAAAAAATTGTTTTAAATAAAAATCGTTTGCAAAACTTGACATTATAAAATGGTCAGAAAACTCAATATGTTTTGGATTTACTAAATCATCCGGTTTTAAATGAAATATATATAGTAAAAATACTCTTAAAAATGAGCACATTTTTATATAATAATAAAAAATAGGCAGTAAATATATGATTATCACGTTCATCATATTACATTTTATAAACAATAATTTAATTGCCTGTAGTTCAATGTTTTGTTGGATAAAATATCAAAGTAAGAAAGTTTTCAAGATTTTAGATAGCGGCATACTTTTCAAAATTAAAGCTTTTTTTTTCAAACTTTTAAGAAGTTAGATGTCAGATGTAAAATATCCATAGATTAAAGCATATACAGACCCAAAAAATGTATGATTATCAGAGAAGTGAATCGAGATTAAATTCTCTGTGGAGTATTAATGGAAATAAGCGCTATATTTTAAAAGAATTCATAAATAATGGCAATTTTGTAACTCATATGTTGTTCAAAGACAAGTACAAAGAACGGGATGTGATTGGAAAAGTTGTTATGTCGTTTTCAGAAGGCGAAGTATTTCACTGGCCTCGTTTATACCATCGTAGTTTGGCTCCTCTTTTGGATGTTGTTTCTATTGGCGCCAATATCAGCATCTTGATATCAACTTACAAAGGAATAAAACTGCGAGAAATAGTTCACAATGAAGATTTTATCAGTAGTCAATGCTGTTTCACCAACAAAAAGATTTACCTGCAAGATGTCTTATGGGGACTGGATTACTTGCACAGAAACTCTTTGGTTCTCATGAACATGAGTGATGCGAATATTTATATTTGTTTAGATTCAAATAAGGCAGTGATTACCGATTTCAGTTGTTTAAAATCGATTTGTCAAGCTAAGAAACATAAATTTCCTTTGCCGCCATTCTACCAAGCACCAGAAGTAAGTGAACCAAATAATATTCATGATAAATGTCATACTTTTAATCCCATTGCTGTTGAAATGTGGGCTTTCGGTGTAATGGCTCTTGAAGTATTCCTTCAACACAGAATTCCATGGGCGCTGGTTGACTATAACTGCAATAGAGCTTGGGGAATTGTGAATTATATAGATTCGGATACTTTAAAAGCAGCTAACAAAGGATCAGTTCTGTTGGATAAAGATTTGATACATTTCAAAGAGTTTCTCAGTTTATTTCTTACTTACAACCCGTATAACAGGTGCGATGCCCGACATGCAGCATTGGCAAAGTTTCTGCAACCTAAAAGACAAAGGACTTCTCAAGAAAATTCAAAGAGATGCAGTCAACAAGGAAATGATCGCACAGAGAGAAAAGGAACGGGAGATAATTCTGTTGTCTTAAATGACTTGTCATCAACAAAAAGCTTTCAGGTTATTTCTAATAACTATAATAAGCACAAAAGTAAAAATATAGATGAAAAAGTAAAAAGTGACAGTTCGGATGAAATTAAAAGTTCGTCGACATCAAAAAGCTCAGACATAATGCTACGTTCCTCCAAACATAGATTAAGATCTCAATTTTCACTTCTTCAACTTGAAAGCTGTTTTAAAAAAAGCAATTCCAATGCAGGCTTATCTGCAAAAACAAGTCGAGAACATTTACCAGTAGCACACTCATATTCTATATGCGAGAGCCCTCGAGAACAACGTACTTCCATGGGAACGGAAGAGACGCCGAGTATTCGCAAAGTTCATTCTTCCAACTACCCAAACCGAAAAGGAATTATGTGCAAGCATAAATTTAATGACGATATGCCCCAACAAGTCTCAGAAAGTACGTCAGATAAAGCAAACTGGCATTCAGTGAAAATTCAGCAAGAATCACCTTTGCTTAATCAAATGAACGAAAGCCTGAGGTCATGTCACATACAAGAAAATGAATTAAATCGTTCGAAAAGTGAGAGTTTCAGTAGCAGTAAGATAGAAGAAAGCGGATCAATTCAACGATTCAAAAGCAGTTTTCTAAATTTAAACACTGATAGAAATAATCACTCAAATGAAATGTCTGGTAATGAAGCTATGGAAAACGACAAGCTTCCACAAAACCGGAGGTACTGTCCGAGAAGTCAATCGCTGTATTTTCAGAGTTTCGGACACGAGTCATGCAATTCCTGTATTTCCCTGCGGAATTCGTATTCTTCAAAACGAAACTCGACCAATCGAATGAAAATGGCTGATACTTCCTCCCTAATTCAAAGTGCCCCCTCTCTTGGAGGATCTAGAAAAACGCCCGACACTAAAAAATCAGATATGTCGATATCAGCATTTAACATCAAAAGAAGGAAATCCAAGAAAAGTTGGAAATGTATCGTTGAAAATGAAAATGGACAAACTGAAGTGCATAATAATAGAAATCAGTCAACTGAAAATGATGTCCGACAGCAAAATTCGTCTCGAAAGGAGAAGGAAACCGAATTGAGGTTTGTCGTTTGTGAAAGACAGCCATTCGAATTCACTGAAAAATGGAAAAAATTGAACGAAAACAATATAATTGAAAATTCTCATTGCATTTTGAGAAATAGATTTCATTGTCCTGTTCATTCCAAGATAAAATCCTCCAATAGTTTTCAGAAAAACAGAGATATGAAAGAGGAAAGTAATCAGCCAACAGAACAATCTAATAAATGCAAGAGTTCCCATCTCTATAAGTCTGGTCCATTGTCAAGTTGTTATTATTCACAAGTAAGCGAAAACTTTAAGCTTCCAGATCCAAGTATGAAATTTACAGGAAAGAATAAAATTGCTTATTTTAGAAAGAGGCATCGTAAATACAGTAAAAAACATTCATACAAACGAGTGGTAAATGGAGACGACAATCCTTCAGACCTCATACCAGTCGACGGATTTACTTTAAACAGATCACAAAGCATAGAAAAAAAGACAAAAAAGAAGTTGCGCAAAAGATGTTTCATTCATATAGAAGTGGTATCTCAGAAATGTAGCAAAATACACGCAAATGATAGCCAAACTATGGGTGAAAATGCCAGAAATAGAGAAACATTTCAGAAAAATGGCAAAACACCAGACGACTCTTCTAAGCAAAGGAAGAAGAAATGCCGTAAGACGAAAACCAACGAAAAGTTAAGTCTTCCTCCTGTTACTCAAAATAATGGCGCTGCACAAACTGTGATTTCCAGAAGATCCCTCACGATTTTAACAGCTGAATCTGTAAATAACGATGCAGTTCCAAAGACAGAGAGCAAACAGGGAGATAAAAGAAAAGCAATTAAGAAAGCGGCGTTATATTGTCTGTGTCTTGGTGCTGAATAAATATGATGTAATCTGGGACAGTAAAAGTATGACGTTCTTGAATTTAATTTTAGCAGGATAAAGTTTTCAGGATGCTATACTTTCTTGCAGTTTCCATGTAACGTTCAGAATTCAACTTTCTGTAAAACGCGTCGGTTTATTTGGCTGTCTTTTGGTGCTAGAATCATGTTTGGCTATATTGCGCCAAGTACAGTTATAGGTAAAACTTTTTAAAAGATACTGAAACTTAAACCAATTCTTGAAGTTTCTGTAACTCGTGAATAAAAGAATTAAAATATAATTCTTAAGGTTTGTTTAAATAAAAAATATAAAAATATAAGCAATTTTAATTAAAATCTAAATATTTTAAACATAATCTAAAATTTTCTATTTGCGTTCAGCTTTGAGTCAGCCCATTACGAACAGTGGGGAAAAAATCCGATATGGACTACATTACTTGGAAACGAATTCGAAAGTGTGCTGAATAGATCTAAGGATTATGTTTTGAAAATCAGTAAGTTTTCAATTTTGATAGGTTTCAGGTTTTGAAAATCAGTAAGTATTTAATTTTGATAGGTTCGAGGTTTTGAAAATCAACTTTGATAATCATCCACTTTAAAATTTAACCTGAAAACCGAGTTAAAAAAATTATAGGTCTTTAAAGTTGACAAAAACCTTAAGCAGTTGGCTACTTTATCAGTTTAATTTTTTAATTTGAAGATGGTGAAAAGTTGCAGTACAACCATTTTTAAAATCGTATATTGAATAAGTAGGCTACATTTAATAATATGACGTGTTCTTAACAATTTATTTTAATAATTCAATTAATTTTAATTCTATTAATTATTAGAAAATTGTTTCATCTAATTTTTTAAATTGATGAAACAATTTTAAAAATGGGGAGGTATGTTCTGGGAATGTATGTTCTAAACCATACTAACACTTTCCATGCAAGGTATTTGGAGTTTTAGATTTGCTATAAAAGCCAATGAAAATGCATGGTACTTCTAAGGGATCAGCGAAAAATTAATGAATTTATTAAGTTACAAATGCATTAACAAACATGCATTTGGTAGTAAAAATTGTAAATTGTGTAACTGTCGATGTCATTTTTGACTTTTTCATATAAAGTATAAAGCAAGTATAAGAATTGTCAAAAAATTCGAATTCCAGATTTTGACAAATCGCCAAATTTTGGACCTCTCTGAGTTCGAAAAATACATTTTCGGCAAACGTTCACTTGTATGTGACAAAGATAATTAAAAAAACGCTTTCCGTCAGATGGTTGAAATTTTGTACAGGGTTTTTACACCAAATTTGTATATTTCTATCAAACTTTGAGTAAAATCTAGTAGGAGAAAATTCGCCAGTTCAGCAGTTTGGATATAATATAATATGATAACTATGAATCGAAGAGAGCTAGACAGATAAAATTTGGTTTACAGATTTCATACCTGTAGTATAGAAACGTGTCAAAATTTGAGCCAAATCCAACAGAAGCTTGATTGTCTGTCTGTCTGTACTTTCAGAAATATGTAAACGCCATCGTTCAAAAATACAGTGACATAAATATCAAATTTGGTATGGGATTTTGTGACTGCCTGTGCAGTTTTGTATCTTTGTTTCATTCGGTTGAAAAAATTATGGCTAAAGTAGAAATTATATTTTCCGATATTATTAATGGATTGATTTCCAAAAACCTTCGTGAAAAAGGATGCAATAGATTCAGTAAAAGCGCTAAATTCAAGGTAATAGTTTATATTTCGTAATTATTGGATACCTGTTGAATCGATTGAGAAAAACGTGCTTAAAACACGAATTCACTTTGCAAATACTATAAACCATGTTTCAGGGATTAGTAGCCAAATATATCGTAAAGAATAACACAATAGATTGAGTAAAAATGTTATATTCTCGTCAGAAGTTAATATTTCGTAGCTATTGTACAAACCAAGCATGGTCTTCTCTGGCATGACAAGTATGTTGAAGAGTCTGTGAGACAGTTTTGGGGAGACCACTCTCGCTGGGTTTCACCACCAGTTGTTTTATTAAAACTGAGTTTATATTTCGTTGAATATTTGATGAGCATTCTGTCAGTGTTCTTTGCTTTCATTGAGATCTTTAAGTATAAAATCAAAACGATCAGAATTCAAATAATCTTCATCGTAATGAGTGATTATATTTTAAAAAAAAACTATTTCACTTCTATTATATTGGATTAAGCATCGTGGATATGCAGGAGGCTTCAAAAATGTTGAGCGAAGTGTGAGAAGTGGGAAATATAAGCAAACCAATCAAGTTTTGTAGAAATTTGCCCTAATCGAAGACAAAACGGGAAGATGGTGGTAGAGGGTATTGACATTTGAGCAAGCGAGCGCTTCTGAAATAATCTTACTGAATATTTATCGATTGAAGAAGAATTCGTGATATGAAAATTCTTCTGAGAAAGAATAAATGCAACTATTTGTTTTCAGTAGCTTAGAAAAGGAATCATTTTTCACCCGGGAATTGTCGTTTGCAGCTGAAACTCCGCACCTGTTAATCCTTCCATTGCAGAAGAATATGAATTGAAATTAGCGAGGGAACTATAGAGCATTTTTATCTTTTATGCAGG
This sequence comes from Argiope argentata, assembly GCA_026289955.1. Classification (NCBI taxonomy): domain Eukaryota; kingdom Metazoa; phylum Arthropoda; class Arachnida; order Araneae; family Araneidae; genus Argiope; species Argiope argentata. The sequence goes on along the minus strand of JAOUZG010000678.1, from coordinate 1,784,255 downwards.
AGGTATTGTCTAATAAATTTTGATTTATTACATCTGTATTATTTCCTTGTCTTTGCCATCCATTTATACTCGGTCTTAAGATTTTCTATGAATTGTACCTTCATCTCATGCTAGGCAAACTTTTTACCATGTCAGAGCATGGTGTTATTTTGGGAATGAGGCTGATAAAAATCCGTAGGCGAAAAATTAAAATAAAAAAAACCGTAGGCTAAAAATTTAAATATTATAATCAGCACGAGCAAATAAAAAAAATCAGCTTTTAATATAACGTGTTGTTATCGCATTTACAAAAGCTCTGATTAAATAAAAATAAGTTAATGACTGCAGCAAATAAAACCTAGAAAAATACCATTTTGAGCACGCGATTATATGAAAAGAAATAAATAGGAAATGTGACATATTTTTTTAAATAATCAATGCGAGACAAAGTTTTTTTTGGATCGTTTGCAATACTAAAGTGACTCATTCAATAAAGCAATTAAAATGAATAAAGAATATAATTTAACTTACACGAGCACGTGATGCTTGGCCATTCAAGAAATTATGTTATGACATGGTAAATTGAAATATGCATAGCAGATTTCATTTAAAACTTTTTATGAAATTTGCTTTCTTTGACGTATACCATAACCTCTTCAGGTTGATTTTTTTATTAATTACTTGGTATTGTTATAAAAATTCTAACAATACCGATGTGGAGATGCAGATAAAATACGGACTTTATTGTCTACGAAACTTGTATTAAATGTACACAACACAAACTACAAATACACGGTGAATTAACACTATTTAATCCACTAATTACAGGACTCTAGAACACACACCAAAAAGAAAAGACACTTTCTCAGGCTAAGCCAAATATCACAGCTCGCTCTCCGAACTAACTGACTCGTTCCTCCTTTGTCATGTCTTATATAGCGTCCCTTTAAAGTGGGCGGGGTAAACGCAAAAACAGCGCGGGCTCACGAGGTGAGTGTGGAAATTTCTCCAACTTTCCCTAGGAACAAATCTTTATTTCTTAGCTTCAGCTGCACATTTTAGCTTGTAGTAAGACCCGTTAGCGATCTCATTACGTCAACAACACACTTATCTCACCAAGTTAGTCCAATATTGCGAGCTTCTGTTAAAATTGCTCTTAGAACAGTCTTTTCTCATTGACGCAGGAATATTTTCTTAGCATTCAATGAATTTAGAATTAAACATGATTAACTAACCGATTTTTCGGATTCCTTTTGAAGTACTTTTGAATTAAAATAAAACAGAATAAAGGAAATTAAAAATTTCTAATCTGCGTTGTGTCACCCCAACTGGCGTAGCCAATTAGTGCATTTGCGTTAGCTCAATTGACGTTGAAAATTCATGAACACGCAGCGTGAAAATTGCCCCTTAATATT
>JAOUZG010000678.1:1754328-1775549 GCA_026289955.1 Argiope argentata | reverse complement strand
CCTCCAATCAAGTTCAAATACATTTTCTTAAACTTGTATTGGATGACATTTGCCATTAATAAAGTTTTTCCAAATATTAATTCATTAACTAATATTAATTAATTTTTAATACTTTAAATAGAGTTTAGCAGTTTGTAATGAAAATTGAAAAATCAACAGGCAGTAGCTCAATCGGTAAAATGCAAGGATTTCGATATTTATCTCTTGAAAGTGAAGAAAACGAGATCAATTCTTGCGAAAATCAATAATTTTTTGATCAATTATTTATATTAATTGCAATTATTTAATTAAAAGTAACTAAAAAATGTATCTCTGTTGGTTCCAGTAGGAATTGATTATTTTTACTTGTTTAGTTATCCTGTTCACATACAGATAGAAATATGTAGACCCAAAATTGAGTAATTTTGAGATTAATTATATTCTCAAGTGCGATTTTTGATGATTACAATACTTTTTCTTTGTTTACTTCATATATAAGAAAGTAATCTTCAAAAAAGATTAAAATGAAGTCTGCTATGCATATTTCAATGTATCATGTCAGAGCATCATTTCTTGAACGGCCAAGCACCACGCGCTCGTGCAAGTTAAATTATATTTCTATTCCTTTTAATTGCTTCATTTAAATGAGTCACTTTGGTATTACAAACGATCCAAAAAAAACTTTGTCTCGCATTTATTGTTTAAAAAAAATATCGCATTTCCTATTTATTTCATTTCATGTAATCACGTGCTCAAAATGACATTTTTCTAGGTTTTATTTGCTGTAGTCATTAACTTATTTTTTTAAATCAGAGCTTTTGTAAATGGGATGGAAACGCGTTATTAAAAGCTGATTTTTTAGATGCTCGTGAAGATAATAAAATTTTTATTTCTCGCCTACGGATTTTTGCTGACGCCAAAAACAGCATCATGTTCTGACATGATAATAACATCCATGATAAAGACTCGTTGCAAATAATATTGATTACTAATGTCTAAAACAAAATTTGGGATTCAATATATGAATTACAGCGAAATATAATAAGTTTCATTTCAGGATAGCTTAATGAAATGGAACTGGGTGTTAATTGTACACTTGTAATTTCAATTTAAATTGTCATTAAATATAGTTTATAAATTTCTAATCATCGCGTGCTCAAAATGACATTTTTCTAGGTTTTATTTGCTGTAGTCATTAATTTATTTTTTTAATCAGAGCTTCTGTAAATGAGACGTTTTCACATTTTTAAAAGCTGATTTTTTGGGGTGCTCGTGCAGATAATAATTTTTTTATTTTTCGCCTACAGGTTTTTGTTGACGCTAAAGACCTCACCCCAAGAACAACATCATGTTCTGCCATGATAAAAAAATCTTTTGTCAAGACGTCAATTTACTTGGTTATACATGTGAAGCAATCAAAGTAATTCTCCAAGGACGTTGTTTTTAATTGGTTTAATTTGACTCTTGATACCTTTGCTTAAAAATATTTCTAAGGAAGATAAAAACCAGATCAGAAGTCCCGAACTTAATAGTTATCAATCTAACGGCCGAAGAAGAGTTAATTTCGATAATTAAATTCTAACCGACCTTCACTTTCTGTCGGATTTTCTATTATCTTCCGTCACTCATAATTTCCCTGAAAACTTTCCTTCCCCCTCCTTTTTAGTCTCTTGATTTTAATCGTCCCTTTTGAGCTGGCAAAGAGAGGATACTAAACAATTTCCTTGAAGGAAATAGTCGCTTTACCAGACGCATCTCCACAGACGGGCTGTAGCTTCTTTACCAGTGTATTGTATTTAGAGTTCTAGTTTTAAAAATATTTTTATGTGTTAATGGAATAAGTTTCCTGGAGACAAAGAATTTTACAGTAAGTTCAAGTGGATAAGCCTGAAACCATGATTTTGAGTAAAGGTTAGTGATTTGTTTTTTAAATTTTATATATTATCACGTCACAGCATGATATTGTTTTTGGGATGAGGTTTTGTGGCATCAACAAAAATCCGCGACATAAAAATAAAAACTTCATTATATGCACGAGCATCTAAAAAAATCAGCTTTTAATAGCTCGTTTCCATACCATTTACAAAAGCTTTGATTTAAAAAAAATAGTTAATGACTAAGACAGTAATTTTTTTTATTTCGTGATTCAGTTTTTAGAGATTAAAAGTCTTTATAGAGGGAGGGGGGGTAACCACCGTTTCTGAACCTAATAACAAAAATTGCCAAGGAAAGTATGTTAACATTATAATTCATTAACATAATAATTTATCATATTAGATCGAATGTTCATGGGCTTTAAGAACTGAAAATGCCTGGCCAACTTAATTAAGTAATCTGAGCTGCTTTACCTTTTTATCATGTCAGAATATGATGTTGTTTTGGGGATGAGGTTTTTGGCATCAACAAAAATCCATAGGCGAAAAATAAAAATTTCATTATCTGCACGAGCATCTAAAAAAATCAGCTTTTAATAATGCGTTGCCATCCTATTTAAAAAAGCTCTGATTTTTTTTTAAAAATAAGTTAATAACTCCGTCAAATAAAACCTTGAAAAATGTCATTTTAAGCGCGTGATTATACGAAATGAAATAAATAGGAAATGTGATACATTTTTAAAACAATAAATGCGAGACAAAGTTTTTTGGATCGTTTGCAATACTAAAGTGACTCATTCGATGAAACGATTTAAACGAATAAAAAATATGAATGAACTTGCACGAGCACGTGGTGCTTGGCCGTTCAAGAAATGATATTCCGACATGATACATTGAAATATGCACAGCTTTTTTTAACCTTTAAGTTTTAAAAGATTGTAAAGCCCATATATACAGGGGTCCTAAAAACCGCATGATTATAAAAACGTGTATTTTATTTTAATAGAACTGTATAACTAGTAGAAGTGGTCTCCCCAAAACGCTCTTGTAAACTCTCTAATGCAAGAGAATGCCTTCCATGGCACTGGCGTACAATAGTTACACCATATTAACTTTAAGTGTGAATTTAACATATTTTAATTTATCGTGTCATCTTTGGCGAGTTATTTGGGGACGTGGTGACCAAGTGGCAAGGTCTCGGTTTCGGAAAAAAAAAAGGGGGGGGGGGTTCAGATTCGAGATTCGATTCTACCGAAGAACCGTCATGTGAGTGGATCTAGTGCACGTTAAAACCGTCCTGTCGAACGCCTTCTAGCTGTTGTGGTGAGGTGGGTGCAAACTCAGATATCGTCTCCGACATCTGACCATGGTTCAAAATTACTAGGTCCGTCCCAAAATATCCCTAGTTTTGCTTTAAAACGGATGTTAATACAACTAAACTAAACTTGGGGGAGTTATTCGGCGATCAATTCCTGGTATGTGGTTTTGGAACTGCCGTATTTATTTATATTGGAATAACCGAAATTCCTCTGAACAAATTTTACTTAAAACTTAATAAAACTAAGCAAATTTAGTGCAAAGACCGTAAATTAAATTTCCTCCGTCCTACTTAAAGTGTTTTGGCTGTTAGTTTTTTCACAAACGGCAAACATTTTCTCAAAATGTCCATTGAAAAATTATCAAAAACTCGGGTTTGAATTTTTTTAAAATTACCTTTTCTGTACTACGTAATCTAAACAGTTAAAAAAAATTCCAATGCAATAGTTTTTAAAAATAGAGAAAAATCTATTTCCCAGAGATCACTTCGAAACTGATTCGAGGAATGTAATACTTCATATCACAGAAGATACTTATCTAGTCGCCAACTAGCTATCTAGTCGCCAAGTTACTGGGTTATTTTAAAAATGAACGTCTGCATTTGAATAATCTGATGCCTCAGCATTATGCAAAGTAGAAATTTTAAAGACTATAACCTAATGAAAATACCTACAAAATAAAATAACATGAAAATTTAAAAGAAAGAAAAAAGGTATTAATTTTCTGATTAAGACCTTATAATTTTTCAAAGCACGATTTTCTAAAACAAATTCTATTTCCCCTGTTTATATACAGGATTTTCACTATATAAAAATGTTTTTCAATTCTTTTTCATATATTTATGGAGAGTCAATAAGTAACATATTTGATAATTACATTAAATGTAATAAACTTTTATAAATATTATTCATTTGACATTTTAAAATTGCTTAATAGCTACAAAATGCTTGCATGAATTTTAATTTATAGTGTGAGGTGAGTAAACTTAATATATTTAAATATTATATAATAGATTATATATAACAGTAGTTATATGTATGTAAACACTCTGTATTTTAATGGAACTATTTATAATTATCTAATTAAGTGCATTAAATATGTAATTTTTTTAATGATTGCTTTATGGATTTTGTGGTAAATTCTTTAATAATTAGAGTTTTATTTACATTCCTAATATATCTTTTTCTTTAGATAAAGTAATAAAATTGTATAGAATATCCTAATGACGACGAAATTTTTTGAACCAAGATAAATATATTTGTTTTTAAGATTATATTTGAAAATTTGAAAAATATTTTTAAAATCATATTTAGCAATTCTATTGAAGAAATATAGCAAAATAACGACAATGGTTTTGAATTCTTTCCAGCGAAATAATTCATTGTAACAAAAAGCGATAAAACAATGTTAACGTGTTTTCCAAAAGGCTGACATAAAATGGCGTATAAATGAAAATATGTATCATCAAAATTTTAATAAGCAACTTAGATCGTTACAAATTAACTAAATATAATACATAGTATTGAAAACAATGATTGATTTTAAAATTATACATTTTTTATAATTTTAAAAAAATAATTCTATTATTGGATATGTTGAGGTCTCAAATTTTACACGATTTATTCACATGCAGATATGCGTTAACTTTTTTAGAAAATCTATAATCCTAATACTGATTTTCTTTGTGTATTAAAAACAGTTTCGAGAATAGAATTAAACTCACTGAATAACTTTTCGGAAATATTTTGACAAATAAAATAAGCTCGAACTTTTTCAAAAAAGTTAATTAAACGTTGGAATTTTTTTTACTCTTGTTTTATTGCTTAACTGGGCATCAGATTTATTAATCGTCTGTTAATTCAACAATTGTAAATATTTCTGAAGTCATAAAAATTCCACTTGTAACAAGAATTAATAAAAAGAAATGGCCGAAGAAAAAAAATAATCAATTTTAGAAAAAGGATTAAATGTTGTATAATTGGAAGTTCTAAGTTTTATGTGTCGTACAAACAGGCTACTTTAAAAAACAACAGCTTTGAATGAATGAGGATTATAAAACGGATAAATGTACTGTACATATATAAAAAATATTCATAATATTTTGGAATTTATTAAAATTAAAGGAATTACCCAAATTATTTATTTATGGAAACCAGAAGAATATATTATCGGAAGCTTGAATTTTTAAAATGATTGGAAAAATGCTTTCATTGCAGTTATTCTTTCAGGAATTTTTCCTGAAAGAATAATTCTCTTTTTTTTTTGAATTATATTAGAAAATTATTTAAATGAGAATTTTTAAAAAATTATTTAAATTTAAATTTTTAGAAAATTATTAACTTATTTAAATTAGAATTCTTAGAAAATTATTTTATATATTAATATTCAGAAAATTATTCAAATTAGAATTCTTAGAAAAATTAGTTTATATTTTAATATTAAAAAATATTTAAATTAGAATTCTTAGAAAATTAGTTTATATATTAATATTTAAAAAATTATTTATATTAGAGTTCTTAGAAATTATCAAATTATTTAAATTATAATTATTTAATTCTTTAGAATTATTTAGAAAATTAGAAAATGATTTAAATCATAATTATTTTATTTTTTCAAGAATTACATAGAAAATTATTTAAATTAGAATTATTCAAACTTTTCAGGATCATTTAAAAAGTTATTAAAATTAGAATTTTTTTAGAATTATTAATTATTTAGAATTATTTAAATTAGAATTTTTTTAAAGAATTATCAATTATTTAGAATTATTTAAATTAGAATTATTTGAAAAATTATAGATTTTTTTAAGAAAATTATTTAGCGAGTCTTTCAGAAGTTACTCATAAAAAAAACATGAAAAAGGTTTTTCTTTACTTTGAATTATTAAAATTTAATGCAAATCCCATTAAAGTAAAAATCTTAACTTTTCTTTTTATAAAAAATTCAAATCCAGAATTTTCTAACAAGTTTAGTTGCGCTAAATAAAAGATAAATAAATAAACGAATAGAATAATCAGAAACATGACAAGCATCTAATGCGAAGGCGAAAAATGTTTTTTTAAAAATAAAGATAATGATTGACATGTAGTAAAAAATAATATAAAACGAACACGCTTATCATAAGTGACTATTTCTACTGGCATGAAACAAGTCTAATAACACAAAGGAAGTTTTATTTATGTTTTTCTCGCATTTTGATTGTATGCTAATGCCGAAATCGGAACTATTCTTCAAGTGTATCGCCAAGAACACAAAACAGCGAATCTGATAACTGAAACGGATTAAATCACGGCACAAAAGCGGTCTAATGAAAGAGGAAAATGAGGAGAATGTTTATAGTAAATAACCTCGAAACGAATGTATAAATTTCACGAACACACCTCCCAGCGAAATGTGTTACTCTGTGACATCTCAATGCCGCACGTTCGAAAGTTCGATTTCACGGACCAGCCCTGCTCTCCGCTTCGATTATGCAGATGAGTTGCGCCTTTTTAATAACTTTACTTCGGTGCGTTTGCGGAATTACTAAATTTCGAACGAGGGTGGAAATTTGTTAACAAATAAATGTAAGTGTTACTCATGTTTCTACGAGGAAGTTTTGTGGGTTGTTTTTCCTCTAGTCTAGATGCACTTTTTGGTTGATGTTATCACAGTGAAACGGAAAACTAAAAATTACTACTCGGCGAGGTCATCAAATATTGTGAAGAAATAATATTCGAGTATTTCATAGTTGATTTAACGATATTATTAAAAAATAACTCTTTTGTTTAAGATAGCACGTTAAAGAAGCAGCCCATTTCCTCCCCCATCCACCCCGCTAATGGAACTTATCATTTATAAAAGAATTGCAAATGAATTTGTCCATAAGCAAATTGACACTTGGGACACTCATTTTTGTCCAAACTTTCAAAGCCAATTGATTAAATTCATCACACTCATTTCTCTTTGTACTGTCAAAGCCAGTTGATTTAATTCAATAAACTTATTTCTCTCTGTGCTTTCAAAGCCAATTGATTTAATTCATTAAACTCATTTCTCTTCGCTCTTTCAAAGCCAATTGATTTAATTCATTAAATTCATATCTTAAGCATTTTCAAAGTCAATTGATTTAATTCATTAAACAATTCGCACTGTACTTTCAAAGCCAATGGATTTAATTCATTAAACTCATGTCTTTCTGTCCTTTCAAAGCCAATGGATTTAATTTATTAAACTCATTCTCTCTGCTCTTTCATAGCCAATTGATTTAGTTAATTAAACTTATATTTCCATGTACTTTCAAAGCCATTTGATTTAATTAAATAAACTGATTTCTCTTTGCTTCTTCAAAGCCAATTGATTTAATTCATTAAACTCATGTCCCACTGCACATTCAAAGCCAATTGATTTAATTCATTAAACTCATGTCTCACTGCACATTCAAAGCCAATTGATTTAATTAATTAAACAATTCTCAATGTACTTTCTAAGCCAATAGATTTAATTCATAAAACTCACGTCTTTCTGTCCTTTCAAAGCCACTTGATTTTATTCATTAAACAATTCTCACTGTCCTTTCAAAGCCAATGGATTTAATTCATTAAACTCACTTCTCTTTGCTCTTTCATATCCAATTGATTTAATTCATTAAACTCATTTCTCTTTGCTCTTTCAAAGCCAATTGATTTAATTCATTAAACTCATTTCTCTTTGCTCTTTCAAAGCCAATTGATTTAATTCAATAAACTCCTTTCTTTCTGTACTTTCAAATCCAATTGATTTAATTCATTAAACTCACTTCTGATTGCTCTTTCAAAGCCAATGGATTTAATTCATTAAACTCACTTCTCTTTGCTCTTTCAAAACCAATTGATTTAATTCCTTAAACTCATTTCTCTCTGCTCTTTCAAAGCTAATTGATTTAATTCATTAAATTATTTGGTTTTAATTATTAAGTTAAATAAATTTATCAAAGAAACACAATTTTATTGTTCTTAACTGAGTTTTATTTAATTGGCTTTAATTGAAATTATTTTAATGTAATTGATTTTTTATTGATTTTAATTTAATTTTTACATTAGAAATTCTAAATAGAGAAATGTATGATTATGAAATATTGAAATACTTAATTACAAATCACTCTTTAAATAGGTGGCTTCCATATATAACGAATAAAAGTCCGCAATTAAAATTTAAAAGAAATTTTAAACTAAACAGTTAAAAAAATAACCAAACATTGACTAAACAATATTCATTAATAAAATAAAATATTTTTAAATTATTAAGCACCCCATTTTTTTAAGAATTATAAAATAACTTAATATACATTTTGAAAATATTACTAAGTAAAGTTACTATAATAATGTTTTTCAAAATTAGTTCCAACAGTATTTAGTTTTATAAAGGAGCACTTTTCTGTTAGGCGGGTGAAAGCGAAAAATCGCCAAATAATATAGAATCCTCCAAAATTATTATAGCGATTTTAAAGCGAAAAATTGTTAAACAATGTAGAATTTCGCCAAATTTTTTTTGGAGATATTTTGCTTGAGCCCAGCTGAGGAAAAAGTACCCATAATATATAAGTTAGATTGCATTATCTTTATAGTCAAATGGAAAACTGAAATTAAATAATTTTTTAAATGCCGCTAAAAAGGTTAAAGGACATTTAAAGTTGTAATAATTATAAGGAATAGCCTACTTTGCCTATTAATAATTTGGCCCTGTTCAAAAAGAACGTATTCATTTACATCTTCAATTTATCATTTGAAAAAACTGAAAAATCTGAACATTAAAATATGAGTGGAAATTAATAATTAATCTCATGATTTTGTATAATTACCAGTGATTATACACAATGTTCATTAAACATTTTGGTGAGTAGGAATAACCATCAGTAATTATGTACATAATCACCAGTTTATTACAATTTCCTTAACACATACATTGCTAAATAAAATCGAAAGTGGTACATTCAACTTCTGAGCAGTAAGGACAAAATAAAGATATTTTTTTTCATATGAATGTCAACAATGGAAAAAAAGCGCAAGGGATTGAGGATATATTGAAATTGGTTAAATTTCATAATAATAATAAGAACCTTAAGACAACAATAGGAACATTATTATCATTCCGAACATGTTGTTGTTTTTTGGATGAGTTTTTTAACGTCAACAAAAATCCGTAGGGGAAAAATAAAAATATTATTATTTACACGGGCAACTAAAAAAAAAAAACTTTTAATAACACGTTGCCATTGCATTTACAAAAGCTCCGATTTAAAAAAAAATGAGTAAATGACTACAGAAAATAAAACCTAGAAAAATGTCATTTTGAGCACGTGATTATACGAAATGAAATAAATAGGAAATGGGGCATTTTTTAAAACAATTAATGCGAGACAAAGCTTTTTTGGATCGCTCACAATACTAAAGTGACTCCTTCAATGTAACAATTGAAGAAAGTAAAAAATATAATTTAACTTGTACGAGCTCGTGGTGCTTGGCCATTCAAGAAATGATGTTCTGACAGGATACATTGAAATATGCATGTCAAATTTCCTTTTAATCTTCATTTTAGTTACTTGTTATTAAATAATTACAATTAATATAAATGATTGATCAAAAAATTATTGACTTTTGCAAGAATTGCAAGGTTTTAAAATAAAGCGGCAGTAATGCCAGTTCCAAATTTGACGCTTAAAAATATTTTGTTGAGGAACATTGCAAACATCAAGCTATGCATAAAAAATGTAATTGGTATTAAACGCTAATAATATTTTTGGCTATTCATCAAAGGCGGAAAGTAATAGATGAATAAATAAATTAAAATATCAAAATTTAGAAAAAAAGTTCCAAAAACATTAATTATTGAAGACAAAACCTTTGAAAATGCTAATCATTGAAAACCAGAAAAAAATCGAAACCTTTCCGTATAGAACAAAATAAAATATTATGTAATAAAATAGTAAACTTCCAAAAAGGAACTCGTAATGCTAAAAAGATCTGTATTTTCTTATATTTTAGTTAATTTGATTGATTTCAAAATTCAATGTAGAAGAATCGGATCCAAAACAAAATAAATAAAGTTTAATGAATTATATAAAATGGAAAAAAAACTACAACTCACTAAAATAAATTTATGAAATAAAATAAGAAATGAATGGCACTGTTTGGGCGAGAAATGAAATGTCACAAGTTGTGAAACGCCGGTTGTCTCCGGAAATTTCTTTCTGCTTTTGATGAATGTTTTAAGTCAAGCAATACCAAGTTCAAGTTCAAACTTCTTTTTTTTTTATCTGCACCTAAATCTTTCAAAGGAAACCTCTAGATTAAAGAAATTCAAGTTTGTGTTTTTTTACTTCTCATTTTGAGTAAGAACGTACAAAATGTCGTAAATCTTTTTTTTCAAATCGCTCATGAGGGCAACAAACCCATTAGAAACACCCCTTCTTTGGTCATATCTGACACTAGTCTAAAAACTAGGAAATACAATTTTTTTTAATATGTCGCAAAAATACGATCTTTCCCCGACAGACTTTTTAATCCAATATCTCTTTTAGGAAGGTATCTCTGTGGGCACTGGCTCTTTACGAACAACCTATTGTCCTTGAATCACCAAATTATACATATATAATATTAACTATTAATTTGATTAATTATTTTAGACGACTACGTTGAGAATTCGACTTTTTTGTGAACTTAAGAAAAAATGTTTATTCAATATTTTTGAACATGTTTATTTATAAAACCGCTCGAATTTTGATTCCAAGTTTCATTATCTTTCTCGGTAAATTACACTGTTGTTGTTTGTTATGGCACTTGCCATGGACAAGTTCCCTGAAGTAATCAGCGATTTAAGCCTAATCAGCGTCTCTTGTTTTGTAGTAGCGCCAACTAGGGCCAAGAGCACGACTTTTGCTACTCACTCAACATATTCACTTGCACATCCCCATTTTACAGGAGGGCTTAGTCACACACCTTACAGATAGATCACAAAAGAACAACCAGGCTCGAGCTGGAACTCGAACCCGAGACGCCCAGATCGCGGGCAAGACGCGTTACCCCAATGACAGGACGCCGGGGTTCACTGATTTTTATCACACGATATTATTTTGGGAAATGAGGTTTATGGCGTCAACAAAAATCCGTAGGCAAAAAATTGAAATTTTATTATCAGCACGAGCATCTCAAAAAATCAGCTTTTAATAACGCGTGGCCAATACATTTACAAAGTTAAGATTTTTTAAAAATAAGTTAAAGGCTACAGCTAATAAAAACCTAGAAAAATGTCATTTTGAGCACGTGGTTATATGAAATGAAATAAATAGGAAATGGTATATTATTTTTTAAACAATCAATGCGAGACATAGCTTTTTGGATCGTTTGCAATGCTAAAGTGACTCATTCAATGAAACAGTTAAAATGGATAAAAATATAATTTAACTCGCACGAGCACGTGGTGCTTGGCCGTTCAAGAGATGATGTTCCGACACGATACATTGAAATATGCGTAGCAGATTTTATTTTAATCTTTTATGATATTTGCATTTACATATGCTAAAATGCTATTTAACATTTTTAGATGCTATTTTAAAAAAATTCTAATCTTTGATATAATTTTTAACGAAAAAGACCCATAAATTAAAATATAATGCACATTTTTTTCTCATATTTGGTATAACAGTTTCTTCATATATTCTGCAGTTTCTGAGCTAGAGAATACTCGATATATTCAATTAGAAATATTTGATAATTTTTTTAGTGCTTTAGACTGTGAAAAAAATTAAAAATGTCTTGTTATTCACAAATCGATGCTTAATATTAAAGAACGGAACTTCTTTAATTCAGGAACTAGGTAATATACTTCTTAGATATATGCAAACTTTTAAGCAAATATTTTTATAAACTTATAAACTAGAAGATTTTTGCTGTATACTTCTTTTTAGAAGCCCCGCTATTTTTTTCACTTTTTAAAAAACATTTGTCACTAAATAGTATACACACAATTTTTTTGGTCCCATTAAGGTTCCGTTTAACATTAGAAGTGAATCCCGCTTTATTTCATTCCTGTGAAAATTATCAAACTTTCTGGAAAAAAAGAACAAAAGAATTAAGGACATATCCCAGAGAAGAGCCCACAAGTTCTTAAAAAAAATCTTATAATGTGTATGTTGGTGTTATGCTGGGTAGACCGACAAATCTAGAGCAAACAAATCTGTTACATATACACTTGGAAGTTAAGAATGTGCACCTCAGAGTACTTTTTAAAATTTAAAATTTGAATTTGAATTTATTAAAAAATAAGGATGAATTTTTTTAGCACACACATATATCTATGCATAGTACAAAATGAAGTTCCTTGAAAGCGTCATTATGTTGAAACCAGAAAAACTCGAAACAGTTAACGGATATTGGAGATATTTATGCCATTTTGTAGAGCATTTATTGGCGAAGGTTTTGGCACATTAAAATCGTATCGAAATAAAAAAAAGGGGGAATTTTATAATTGCGATTTTAACTTATCCGCGCATTCTTAAAAACCTGAAACTGCGCATGTGCAAATAGTAAGAGCTGTGGTATGCTCATGCGATACATTTCTTTGTGTTCGTCTGATTTTAAACGGCGATTCAAATCTCATTATGCCGAAAAGAAGGAAATCAAACCTCTAATTGATCGCCTGTGTTATATTTACGGGCATATCATATTTTCACATTTTTAACAGTTCAGATATTTCTGAATGTGTGCTATAAAAACTTGCTCTGTAGCTATTTTTGATAATTTCCAAACATATTTTTATGTTTGTTTGATGTTGCGTAACATGCCCATGTCATATCGGGTGGAGACTAAATTTAAGTTTAAAGCTAATTTTTCTTCTTGAATGCTATGCCCGTGGCATAGCATTCAAGAAGACTGTTAATATTTCATAATTTGCAACAACAAATTTCCCATGTTGAACTAAAATTAAAATCGCTTCCATTATTTCATCAAATATGATCGATTTTTTTTCCATTGTCGAAAGTTGAAGAAGGAGTCTGTTAAGTATCTACCTAGTTTGCATAACGAATGTGAAAGTGAAATTTCAATACTACGAAATTCAGTAGTTGAGCCGAACTTTTTTTAAAAAATTGTCTATTGGGTCATGGAACTGATCTTCATTAAAGAGGTTGATATAGACGATTAATAGAGTATATGTAAGATTAGTAAAATAATTTAGTTTTAATGCTATTGACCATTTCACGATTAAAATAAGTATGGTAACGGGATGAAAGACATGTGTTTATTTTTATCAGATTTATCTGAAATTAAATACAGGCAGTATTTGTAGTAATGCGGCTGGTTGCCAAAAGCGTCAAAGAAATAAGTATAAAAAAGGGAAAATTAATATAAAATACTTTAAATTATGAAATATGTTACGTAATTAATGACAAATAATTCCACACTAAAGTACATGGCGAATGTACCATGGAATATGAATTATTGTTATTGGAAACCATCTATAGCATATACATTTCAATTTTCATAGTGTTCAGAATATTTTGTAGATATTCTTGATAGATTTTTTCTGATAAAAAAATATTTTGTAAAAATTTTCCTAAAATTTAAAGATATTTAAAATTTTAAACATTCTTTTTAAAAAAAACAGAGAGAAAAGGGCGGTTTCAAGTTTGATATTTAGTGCAAAGAAAAATTACATATCATTTTTTATGAAATAATTATATAAAATTATGATTTTATAATTTTATTTTCAAGCATTGCCAATTAAACAAAAAAATAACATAATAATTTATTAATAATTTATTAAATTATTAATAAAATAATTAATAATTTTATAAATTTTAAAAAAATATAATCAATAATTTTAATAATACCATTTTTTAAAAAATTTCTAACGTTTAAAAATTTCACAAATTTGAAATATTTTTTAGAAAGAAAATTGTAGTTTCAATTTTGAAATTTTGTGCGAAGCAAAATTAGATATTATTTACTCAAAAATATAATTACTCAAAAACATGGTTTTGGATTAAACATAGCAAGCGATAAACAAGACAAATATGAATTACTCACCTGAGATTACTTTAAATATATATATATGTTGTTATTTTAAATGCGCCGAAAGTCTGCTTGCTATAAAAAGCATAAACAAAAAACTCAACGAAACAATAACAACAAAAAAAGGAACACCGAAGGTTCGCACTGCTTCCGCTCCAAACGATAAACAAACCATGCGGCTCACCGACTGCTCAACTCCATTTATAAGCCTGAGTTTTTCTCCAAGGCTGAAATAAACAATTAAGAAAAGCAGCTGCCTGCCGGGTAAGAACCGGACTTCTCATATCTCAATGAAAATACGAAAATAAAAAAAGACCGCTTAGAAGAGACATAGCAAATATATAAACCTCAAATCTACATATATTTGACGATTGAGGAAGTGTATTCTAGTCTTCCGATTTCAACCTCACATGCCAAGAACATTAGGTATCAGGTCACTGTATGAGGGGCTATGGAAGGTGCAGATATTTGAACAGTTCCCTAAAAATTCTGTCACGTGTCTTCGCAGCAGAAATCGTTTTTAATCGGACGAATTTTCTAGTCAGGATTTCAAAAGGAAAATACTTTGAGAATTATGCATATCGATCTTTTTTTCAATGAGGAAAAAGCAACATTTTGAGGTGTAAACTGACTGGAGTAATGTTATTGACATAGTTTCGAATGCAAGTAACGGATACCACAAAGGCTACTCCATCACGAGCTGTCAAGAAGCGGTGTTTTGTTAAACTCCTTTTCATATTTCCAGATGAACTTCTCAATCGCTGTTATTCCATTTTTTTACAAGGTTAGTTGTAATAATATTCGGTAAAATCCAGAGCTTGTGTCTATTCTCATATATTTTTTTTTATTCTTTCGTATGATTGGTGAAATAGATTTCCACAATAACATCTATTTTGAAATTGTGTTAATTGATTAATATAACTTTCAAACTGTTCGATTTTAATATAGATAAAAATGATTAGAATTTCTGAAATATAAACGAGGATATGTGTTCTGGGGCAACAAAATTTAACAGTAGACAATATGTTCTTAATAAAAGCTTTTAAAATAAAAATAAAAATCGTCTGCCATGCGGATAATTCTTAAGTGCAACTTTGTTCTTTTAGAATTTTAATTTGCTCTCAGCTATATTCTTTTTTTTTTTTTCCCATCAAGGCCAAATTGTCAAAAATGCAATTTCAGAAAGAAAAGAGGTTGTTGGGTTTAAACATTTTTAGAGAATTCTTTGTGGTTTCGTTTGATTTTTAAACAGCATTGCTCTCGATGGTATCATAAATAAAATAAATTGTCTTTCAAATTTCAAATTATTATCATTAGAATATACGTTTTCAACTTCTTTATTCGAACAATACAGTCTTTTTTGGAACTTTATTCATTAACTTTTTATTGTTTCGTTTTAAACTACTATTAATTTTAAAAAATTCTTTTAATCTGAGATATTAAACCGGTTTTTTTAAAGACAATGTGCAATTAAATTCCTATTGTTTCAATTTACCAAAACGCTAGTTACTTAAAAAGCTAGAATTCTGTAGGAGAACCTAGAATTTTGTAGCCAGTTTTCAACTTCTTTTTTGGAATAATATAGTCTAATTTTTTTTGCCATTTATTCATTAACTTTTTATTGTTTTTTAAACCACTATTAAATTAAAAAAATATTTAAATGTGAGATATTAAACCGGTTCTTTTAAAGACAATGTGCAATTAAATTGCTATTGTTTCAAATTACGAAAATGCTAGTTACTTAAAAAGCTAGAATTCTGTAGAACCTAGAATTTTGTAGCCAGTTTTCAACATCTTTTTTAGAACAATATAGTCTAATTTTTTTGGCAATTTATTCATTAACTTTTTATTGTTTCGTTTTAAACTACTATTAAATTAAAAAATTCTTTAAATGCGAGATATCAAACCGGTTTTTTTAAAGACAATGTGCAACCAAATTTTTATTGTTTCAATTTACCAAAATGCTAGTAACTTAAAAAGCCAGAATTCTGTAGGAGGTCCCAGAATTTTAAAGAGATTAAATTAAAATCAAGAAGAAAAATTCTAGTTTGGGAAATTTTGAAGAGGAAAGAAGAACCTCGAAAATTGTAATAAATCTAAGGAACCCTATAGATGCTTGATTCGATCTTATTGTTTATTATGGCGGGTTTAAATGTTTCTGTTCGCTTTTTGACTTTATATGAAAACCAATTGTTGGTTTTGTAAAATATTATCATCAAATCTGGCATAAATATGAAAAAAAGAGAACACTCTAAGGAAGAACAGAGGGTTCCCTAAAAAAAGTGATGGAGGGCAGGGACAATAAATTTTTTTCATTATCAAAACGTTTAAACTGTATAAATAGTTAAAAAAATAATAGGTTAAAATTACATCTATACATAGTATAAAATGAAGTCCCCTGAAAGCATCTGTATGTTTCAACCACAAAAACTCGAGAAATAGTTAACGTATATAGGAGGTATTTATATTATTTTGTAGAGCATTTATTGGAGAAGGTTTTAGTACATTAAAATCATTTCAAAATAAAAAGAAAAGTTTTATAATAGAGATTTCAATTTATCCGTGCATGAGAGAAAACCTACATATTACATTGCATGTGCAAATAGCAAGAGCTGTGGTATGCATATGCGTTACATTTCTTTGTTTACGTCTGATTTGAAAAAGCGATTCAGATCTCATTATGCCGAAAAGGAGGAAATCCTTTCTCGAAATGATTGCCTGTGTTTTATCTACGGACATATTATATTTTTACCTTTGTAATAATATATTTCTGAATGTGTGCTATAAAAAATTGTTTTGTAGCTTTTTTTTGATAATTTTCTAAATATATTTTTATGTTTGTTTGATGTTGCGTAACATGCCCATATCTTATCGGGTGGAGGCTAGAATTAGGTTTAATGATATTTTTTATTCTTTGATGCACTTCCGCGGGCAACATCGAGCGGGTACTGATAGTTTGTTATGCTAAACAGATGATATTCTATATTAAAATTCCTCGACAATGCCAATATCAAACAGACGCTTTTTTAAAAGATACAATCTTTAAAAAAGATTAAAATGAAATCTGCTATGCGTATTTCAATGCATCATGTCAGAACATCATTTCTTGAACGGCCAAGCACAACGTACAAGTTAAATTATATTTTTATTCATTTTAATGGTTTCATTGAATGAGTCACTTTACCATTGCAAATGATCACAAAAACTTTGTCTCGCATAGATTGTTTAAAAAAATATCCCATTTTATATTTATTTCATTTCATATAATCACGTGCTCAAAATAATATTTTTCTAGGTTTTATTTGTTGTAGTCATTCACTTATTTTTTTAAATTAGAGCTTTTGTAAATTCAATGGCAACGCGTTATTAAAAAATGAAGTTTTTGAGATGCTCGTGCAGATATTAAAATTTCACTTTTTCGCCTACATGTTTTTGTTGACGCCAAAAACTACATCCCTAAAACAACATCGTGTTCTGACATGATATAAAAAAAACACAGGAATAAGAGACATATGGTTCATACACTAATATATTTAATCAAAATATTTATTATTATACGTTGGAATTCATTTTATTATATTTTAATATCTTATTTACATAATTCAACGTCCATAGATATCTCCGCCATTTAATCATAGAAATCGAATTCATCGCTCTCTTCTTCAATTTTGTTGGCAGGACGTTTGACTTCTAATTCCACTTCCGATCCAGACGATGTATCTAGCCCCAAGACTGAAACAGGAATGCCTTTATAAACATAACAGTACTTTTGAACCAAAAATAATTTAATCAAAATCATTTAGTAAACGCAAATTTCATGAAAAATTACATAAGAGCTTTTTTTAACACCCTGAGATCTCTTTTGGTATAAAACTGAGTACTGCTTTTATGTCAAAACAGATCTCATCTTATAAGAAATCTTAGCTCAATTTAAATTCAAAAAATCGAAATGAAACATTAGCAGTTTATAGGTTAATAATTATCGAAAAAAGATTCCCATATTAAAAAGGAGACACAATGAGGAGGTAGAATTATAAATGATAAATTCTAATGGAAATAGAATACTTCACTATAATTTCTTAAAAGACATTTTATGGATTTGCTTTCAAAATTAAAAATTTCAACATTGAGAGTCTATGTTATTCTGTGTAGAGAAATACCAAGTGATTTTTCTTAATGTATAGGGGCATTATAGTGATTTTAACATAATAATGTTTATAGGCTGGTATATTATCTGTAAATCTTAATATTCATGATACTATATCCCTGATGAAAAAATCGTTCAAAGAATAAAGCACTGCCTCTAAGGTTGTTGAATTCGACAGTTAGTTACTTATTAGATTCCAGATGCTAATTCCAAGAGGATTTCCTTGAATTTTAATTAAATTTTTTAACAAAAAATTAATTAAAACTTTGACATTTTTCCTCCACAACTTTTTGAACACATAGCCGCAAACTTTTAACTTTGCTTTTCCACTCATTTAAATTCTTGGTATATATATTGGTATATTCTTTTAACATATAATGAATGTTTACCGCTTCTAAGACCCTTGTTGTGTTGTTGTTACTTATGGCACTTGCCACGAACAAGCCCCGCATTTTCATCAGCAGATTTTTCAGCCGGATATATACGTCTCTTGTTTTACAAGTAGCGCCATTTAGGGCAAAAAGTACGACTTAGCCACACACACGCCACAACCCTTTTAAGGGGGCGGACTACATTTACGCAAATTCATTCATTCATCTCCGATCGTAATTTAGACCTGGAACAGAGAACGATCACCTATGACCCAGTACCCCCAGTGATATTATTCTCTATATGGAGGACTGTGCGACCACGAACAGATATAACGAGCGCCAATCGCCACGCACTCGGGGAATCTTTTGGCCGGTGAGCTTCGAAACCGTAACCTAAGGAGTACGAGTCCAACGCTCTACCAACCAGGCCATCCCGGCCCTTCTAAGACCCCTAATTTTAACACTCATTTGGAGATAAAAAAAAGTTCCCAAATATTTGTTAATAATGGCAATACTTCCATTTTAATTTGAGTTCTAGCATTTGTTCTAGAGCATTCAATGTTTTGTTACGGGAGCTATAAAAGCAGAGAAGCACAAACAAAGAGGAGTCAACAGTCGAGGTGAAAGAGCGAATAGTTGAGCAAAGTTTGTTTTTGGAATGTTGATCTTCAATGCAATGCTAAAAGTGTCCTATCCATTATGGGACTTGGTGGACTTTTTAACCATATACTCATTTGATGGATGTTTCGTTTAACAAAATTATTGCATTAAAACCATTTTTTCACACTTTAATATATATATATATATTCAATAGCACCAATTTTATCAACACAATAATAAAATATTGGTACATTTTTCATAATATTTTATTTTACCATAATTCATAGCCTTACTAATTGGAAGCAACATTATTAAATGCATTTATCTGTATGCTTTCTAAAGCTGTTACATAATTAAAAACTAATGTTAAAAGTAAAACAATAAAAATGAGTTAGCAATGAAACATTTGTTATGATGCGATATTTTGGATTCGAGGTTTGAATATCTTTTAATTTAAAAAAAGTACATATAGAAATCCATGATTGTGCAAATCTCTCTCTCTCTCTCTCTCTTTCTTTCTTTTGAGATAAATCGCATAATTCCTAATGAACATTGCAATATCACTTATGGGCAGAGGCGGCTATAGCAGGGGGGCAATTGCCTCCCTGTCGGTAGGCTCTAGCCCCCCTCCCCCTCCTGTCGGCGAGATATTTAGAGTTTCGTAGGCAAAAATGGTCAAAGTTTCAGGATGGTTGTAGAGAGATGCGCATTATCGAATATGATTATTTGAAAACCTACTTGAAACTAATACATTGTAAACAATCGAAATATCCAAGTAATGGTTAAATTGTTTAGACTATACTTGGCAAATATTCCGATAGGGTGGTAGATCAATAATATGCCGTATTTTCATAGACAATTTTCGATAGACCTAAAATTTGAAAATAATGGATGTCGAAGGCATATGTTAATATGTTCAAAATGTCAATCATACAGCTAATAATTTCAATTCAATTCAAATGTCATTCATTCAGCTTATAATTTGTACTATATTTGACAATATAACCGACGAAGGTGATAAGCTCATTTATTGACAATTTTCGGTCAATCGACTATAAACTCAATGCGACGAGCGTCGAAGAGGAGTCTGAAGATTTCCGACATTTGATTAAATAGTCGTTCCTTTAACTTATAATTTGCACTTATTTTGGCAATATATCCGAGAAGTGAATGAGATATCGCATCCCAGGTAGCACATCCTGTAGCATAACACTGTATAATATTGTGCGATATTATATGATATTAAACAATATTCCACAATATTGCGAATATTGATCAATATTGTACAATATTTGTGTGCTACTAGGGATCATATCGCATAACATTTTTTTTTTTCAAATGTACAATGAACAACTTAATAATACTTTATTTTCTTTAATTAAATGTAAAATTAATTATTTGAGTTATTTTGAAGACAAATGAGGGATATTGTGCTTGCCCCCCTGTCGGATTTGTCTTGCCACCCCGTCGGCAAATTCCTGCCGCCCCTTCTGCTTATGGGACTTGATTGAAACTACGATTTGTTAGTGTTCCAAACAGCTAATCCCGGACTTTTCGTCGCACCATTGATAAATTCACGGATATTTTTGGGGGGAAGGGGGGGGTATAAATGCAAATATTTACCTTTCCTAGTATTCTTTGAAAGTTTATTCTGAGGTCTATTACTAGAAACGGAGTCGACCGGTCTGCAATGAAACAAAACAACATTATCAAACAGCTCATTTTAACAGCATCAAATAAATAACAATTTTAAAAAAAATATAAGCAATTTAAGCATTTAAATATAAAGATTAACAAGCTAAAACATTACTTTGTATTCTTTTCGGTTTTGCTTTCTGAGATGCTTTCCTTCCTTTTCTCTGTCTTTGAATCCAAGACAGCTGCATCAAATGCACTAAAACAAAAA
>JAOUZG010000678.1:1717249-1741063 GCA_026289955.1 Argiope argentata | reverse complement strand
ATATATATATATATATCATAATAAAATAATCACTTCAAAAGATAAAATTCATTCATTTTTCAAAGTTAGCAGATCAACTTAGCTATTAAATCAAAGGTTTCATTGAATTATATTGAGATCATAGTTTCTTAGTGATTAGTGTATTTGTTTCCTAATTCATCTTTTATGATGAAATATCTTCAATGGAAAGCATAGTAAAAAGTATCATGAATCATATTCATTATAAAAGATTAGTCAGTAAAATTTCTACAAGTCGGATGGACATAGCCAAACATTTTAAAGTGATAGTGCTCAAGTATACAATCTAGTGAATAGATTTTCGGAGATGCTTGGAAATCAGAAAAAAAATGACAAATCAGCCAAAAATTGATATTAAGAATAAAATTTCACCATTATATGTCCTATGAATCTATTTTAAATGAAATTATATTTTCAAATCTCAGTTAATTAACTTCATAAGAGTGTTTCAGAACAAATATTTTCAAACTTAAGTTTAAAAATTTGTAGGAAATAAAAGGAAATATCAATGCAAAAGCTTCCTTGATTGCAAACATCAATATTAAATTTACCATGACCATCGACCATATAATGCTTTCTATATAATAAATGGAGTAAACTGCAACTTCTTTAATAATATACAGCATATAGTATTCAATTATAAATATGATATCTTGACTCAAGTGCATAAAATATATTACACAGTATTAATAACAGAGAGTATTAATGACAGTAAAATGCCTGTTCATCAAGATTTTTTTAAAAAAATTGGAATACAAATGCCCAAAAAATGGATAATAAAAATAAGCAAATCTAATTAATTAATCAATTAAAAATAAACAAATTTAATAATTTAATCAAAAAATTTCATTTTTTTTACATAATAGACTTTAATCTACGTTTTTAAAATCAAACAATTATGTATAGCTCAACTAATTATAGAGCTACCTTAAAATATTGTCTAAGGTTTGGAGGAGAGATGCCATAATCCATCCCTAACTGCAAATTAATCATAGTAATCCTCTAATGCTCAATTTCTTTTTTGATGAATTTCTAATGTTATTATTTTTATTAGAAGATGAATTTGACATTCATTTCTATTTTGGATTACTTTAGATACAGTATTTTACAATTAAAAAAAACACCACATCTATTTTAAGAACTCAATGAAATGTTATTTGCTTTAATCATTGAATTATAACTCACAAATAGATAAGCAAAATTTTTTCTTACTTCAAAACAATTTCTGATAATTTATTTTATGTTGAGTTATTTTTTCAAAGGAAAGAATTCTGATTAAACTTTTTTAACAGAATGGATAAGTTTTATATGAATATAGATTTTGTTCAAAAACTTGAGAGAAAGAAACATATTGCCAAATAGGATAAAACTAGCCAAATAGGATAAAATAAAATTACATAAAACAATTTTAACAATAATTATAACAGTTTTTTTAAAATTTATTTATACAAGCAAGATATTTCCTGAAAAGCTTTTATTGCAAGTTTTTTAAAACTAAAATATATATTATTATTATTTAAAAGAAAAAACGTTAAATAAATAAACTTTCAACATATTTATGATCTTATTAGTCACAGAAACAATAAAAACAAAAATTAACCATTACTATGAAAACTGTTTTTGAAAACGACCAAAAAACACAACTACATTTAAATATTAACATATATTTAGAAAAATAACTATATTTTTAAAATTCAAAAAGAAAAAAAATCAAATCCTGTATACCACAAAATCACTTGATGAAATTCACAAATACTATTGTTTAATGTAACTTAATTTATTTAACATATTTTTTTTTCTTTCTTGTTAAGACTTTACGAATATTGGTATACTTACTCTTAATGCATTAAGTTTCTCCAATTTCAGAGTCATTTGGTCAGTTTTTTTACCTAATTCTTCCATTTGTCTCATCAAAGCTTTATAATTCTTTTCAGTTTCTCGCTCCCTTTTATTTATTTTTTGCAAATATTCTTGGAGAGAAGAATCAATATTGCTAAAAAAAAATACAAATATTACTAAAAAAATAATACAAACTACTAAAAATTACAAAAATAATTGCTAAAAAAAGGAAAATTTTTTAAAAAATAAGCAGAAATTTGATTTCTGACACAACAAAAGTCTTAAAAGATTTATTTATCACAGCTGTGCTAAAATATTAAAAATTAGTATGGATATTTATGAAGAAATTAAGCCAAAGAAACAATAAAATAAAACACATCTAAAAGAAAACACAATTACACAATTTCTCAAATATAAAACAATGTCAGATCATTGAGAATGAGTATAGCTTTTGTAATGAATGAATGAAAATGAGTATAGCTTTTGTAATGAATGAATGAAAATGAGTATAGCTGTTGAAAATATATATGTTTTTCTCTAAAATAAAAAAAGAAAAAGAAAAGAAGAGAAAAGAAAAGAAAATTAAAATTCTGATTAGAAATCAAGAAAGTTTTTATATATATGCCCAAAATTCAAATTCTGTACATAAGAAGAAACAAAAATGTTTTCTTTCTTAAAAAAATTCCTGTAGGATTCAAACCTGTCAGCAAGAGGGCAAAAACACTGCCAAAATGATAAAATTAATAAAATATTTTCCAATTAAACTAAAATAGTAGCTACCAATGACGTAAGTTTTAATTCCGTAACCCTATTTGAAGTGAGTAAATTTTTTCCATTCATTTGCTGACTTGTATGTGGTCTACCTTAATTATCATAACCTCATTTTTTTCAGGCTGTTTTATTTATTTATTTATCTTTTGTTTGATAGAAAGATGAGCAAGAAGAGAAATTCTTATACAGAATCCTTTAAGTAACTGGTAATTGTATTCATTATAGCAATAGCATGATTGCACAGCATTTCCCCTAAAATGAAAAGCAAGTTCAAGAGTGAGAGAAAAAAACCACCACCAATAATAAATAATTTTGAAAATTAAACAATTTATTTTAACAAAATAACTAATTCATTTCCATTAATTATAGTGAAGAAAAAAAAAGGCTGGCTATATTTCCTGATATATTTCTTATGCCTGACATATGAAAATGTACCTATGTTTTTTCTGAGATTAGCAAGATGTATATATTGTGTTCCTGAATTCATAGGCCAAATGTTTATGTAAAATACCTATAAAGAAGCCTTTTTTGCTTAGCAATAAGGGTTGAAAATGAAAAGTTCTGACAGAAAAAACGAGAAATTCTAAGGAAATAAAGAACAAGCTCTTTACTTACATAATATTTCAGTAATTGCAAAAATGTACCACAACCAGCACCAATACAGGCCTAGTAGCATCTAACAAGTAATTATTGAATACTCTTTCAAGGATGCTAGGGGTACCATGAACAATTGCAGCAATAACTGAAGTTTTTATCAGAGTCATTAGAAGTCTGGTAGACACTACATTTTCCCACCTTGTTTACACTACTCGTTCCACCTAAACTTTTCATTTCAGACACGACATTGTTGTATAAAAAATACTTCTTTATAAAACATTTTACCTAACCTTTAAGTTTAGCTCCTGAATTCAGGGACACTGTATAAGCTGACTTTCATAATAAAACTTCAAATAGAAAAAGTTCCAAAAACTATTGGCTTATTCACAAATATACAGTAATCCTTTCTAATGTATAATAATAAAAAAGTAAAGAAACTAATTGTCTTCCGTAATTTTATACAATTGGTTTCGTTTAAACTGAGATAAATAGTTTTCCTCAAGACAAACAGTTAATAATAAAAAATAATAATAAAAGAATTGCGACATAATGGAATTCAATTTCTCATTCAAGATTATAAATAATAAAACTGTTAGCTGACATCAATATATATTATTCCTATAAATTATATAAATTTAAAAAAAATTAAAATAAAAACTCTACGAATTTATGCAATTCATATGAAATATATTTATAATTAAGTTGATGCATTTATTTTTCATTTTATAATTTGACATAGTAGAGAAAAAGGTACTTAAGTATTAGATTGTCTTCGCCAACGGATTAGTAACTCATTGGCGACAGATTTAAATTTGGCGATAAAGATCAACGAATTACACCATAGCCAGATTGAAATAATTGGCGGCTTAACAATTCATTGGTGACAACTTCAAATTTGGCGATAAAGTTGGACGGACTAATATGTAAGAACTGAGAAAAATTTTGTTTGCCTTTAATTCAACATGGGGCAATCAACTTTTTGATATCAAAATGCTTAATAACTTGCTAAATAAAATAGAATCTAGAATTAGGATTTAATATAATCTAAATTTATCATGCATATCAAAAGTACATAATTAAGATTTATAAAATCATTTTAAAATATTTAAAAAATTGCCTTAAAAATGCTGTTCAGATTGAACAATGAGTAATCAGAACTAAGTACCACAAATAATAATTAAATAATTGATGAAAATAATTCATTGCAAGAATGTAATAAATTAAATAAATTCAAAAGATGATAAAAACTATATGTATATTCTTACTTTTTCCAACTCACAGTGCTATTTAAATTCACCTCAGTGTTCAAAAAATGAAGTTCTCTGTAAATAATTAGTTAAATATCAGATGTTAAATAATTGAAAAATAGAGAGAGAAAAAATTTTAACTTACAGATTTTTCTAGGAAATAGTTTTAAAATAAATAATAATATATTTTCAAATAATTTATTAATAACAATAAATAATAATAATAGTTTATAATATGTATAGAATGTATAATAAAATAATATGAGAATTTTTCATATATTGAAATATTGAAATAAGTCTTTTTATCAAAAAGGTATTGACAATTGTAACATGAGCAAAAAGTGGCACAGAATTTTTTTGCCAATTTGGCAATTTCAATTGTCAAACTATACAACAAGTGATTTAATAATAATAAATAATAATGGACTTGAGTATATTTTCATAATTTGGTGAAATTTTCTCTTGGTGCTTTGATTTCACCCTTAAAATCTAATTGTAAAATTAAAAATAACATTCATAATTTTAATCAACTGTACTTTATCTCATAAGCCTCAAAGAAGTAAAATCATTCACTAAATTTATCATAACATTATGGAGCAATTCTATTTTGAAAGATTAAAAGTTATTTGAGTAATTTGTTACCAGATTTCTCTTAAATAGTAAAAAATAAATATTATTCCTTTTTATTATTCTGAATTAATTAAGCAGCTTTTTTTAATTATAGCCCATAAAAAGAATAATGGGGAGGGGAGTTAATTCCACTGGAATAATCAACTAAAAAAGTAGCAACAAAAGACATGTTACAAAAAAAAAGTAAAGAAATGCAATAATATATCTAACAGAATTTTAGATTATAGGGATGCATTTAGTTTGTAAACAGAAATCATTGTACTGAAATAGGTACTCAAAACATTTTTGGAATCAAATAAATGAATTTAATTTTTATACCCTTTACTTTAATTTTCAAAAACTGAATTAAAGTGATCAAAGCAGCAAGCTTAAAAATAAAATAAAAATTACATATCACATCAAAATGGAAAGTGCAAGATACATTTTTTCTACAATGTGACAGAAAAAATGCTATTCAAAAACTGCAAATTTTACAATTATTGAGGACAAAATATTTCCCCCCCCCTCTTCATCCATATGATATTAAAAAACAACAACAATCAAAAATTAAAAGCAGTCTTTATGAATTTTTCAAACTGAATAGTATAAAATAGTTTGATGTATAGTTCCTTTATATATAGTTTTCCTGATTCTATTCCTATACACCCTCAAGCTGCTTTTCCATTAATAACAAATGTAGCTTTTTGTTCACACACTTTGATAATGAGAGAATGATAATGCTTTTATTACTAAAAACTAAATTTCAATTATTATTACTATTACGGGCAAATTTAAATTGGTTAACATTCAATTCATAGTAAGAAAATTCTGTGATGGATTCATAATTTGGAATTCTATTTATAGACCTTTTTAAAAATGCAAGTAAGAAAAAAACTAAGTTTTTCATAAGAAAATCGAATTTGAAAATAATATTTTGCACTATGTAAGTCCTTATTTCTTTAAAATTAGGTAAATTGTCAAAAGTTTGAAATACTGATATCTCAACAATCTCTGCTAACAATAAAAATAAATGTGCGTCCATGTGTTGGCACTCCCGAATACAGAATGTTACATCTAGATCTATTAAATCTTGCAGATCTAGGACCAACTTTCATATATTCTGGAAGATGCACGATTGAGAAATTTTGTACTTTTTTGTTAGCTGAGCAGCAGCGAAAAAACGCCAAAGAAATTTGGCAAAATTCCATTACAATTGGTGATTTTTCGTTGCTCCTGGCTGATGGAAAAGTACCCCAATTTTTTAAAAACATTAAATTAGTGAACATTAAGAAAAGCTGGATATTTCCTTCAATAACTTATAGAAATATTCATCACATGTGAATAATTTTTCCATCATTTTAAAATACAGAAAAATCACTTTTTTATGATACCAATTTAATTGTGTAATTTTTTCATGAATTTCAAAGATTTTCTAAAGGTTTTCAATATCATTTTGAAAAAAATTAAAACTTTAAATTTTTTCCTCATTTATTTAATGGTGTGTGTGTGTATGTGTTTTCTTTCATAGTTGCAATCTAAAAAATGAGTTTTCTGCTTGCTTTTTTATATTCTTAGACAATATCATTACAAATTATTACTTTCATACTTTTTTTTCTTTCCTTTTTTGAGATGTGTGAGCAAAACCTTCAAAGGCATGTTGAATGAAATGAAAGATTCTATACAATGGATATTCTTTAATTTTCTTATTAATATGTTTTAAATTACTAAACATGTTGTTACATAAAAGTAGCAAAATTACTTTAATGTTAGATTCAAGGGTAATTTTATAAGAGCAAAAAGAAGGTTACTGACATTAAACAATGAGATGTTAGACAATATGGATAATTACAAATGTGATGTTATTTAATTTTATTTTATTGTGGGAATTCATAAACACTTAAAAAAATAGATATTATAATATTAAAATAACACAGTTTACCTATTTATCATAATTTTATACTTCATAATACGTTGATGAGAAAATCATGAATATCATATTATACATAAGAATTCAACTTATATAACATCATTAATATTCTGGTAAATATAAATGATCTGTATTATTGCCAGCTGATAATCAAAAGCAGCTAGCAAATTATATAGGTTTTATTAATATATAATTAATAAAAGTACCTCTTTTTAAATTCTTCAAATAAAGCAGCTGTTTTACGATGGAATTCAGCTGCCATTGTCAGATCTGAGAAAAAGATAAGGAATAAAATGAGTAAGATGAAATGGGTTACAATAAAAACAGCTTCAAAAAATGTAATAATTATTCATAAAGGAATGAATTTGGTTGCTTATTTCTTAAAATAAATAATTAGGAGATAACTGTAAAAAAAACAGCAAAACATTTCTGAAATTAGTTTTTAATTTATCTTGTAATCATTTTAATGAGTTTTAATTAGATAGGTGGCATGAAAAGTAATTACACAGGGAGAAAATGCCCACCTTATAAAGGACATTATATCATAAACAAACTGAAAAATAATTATAATAATAATAAATAAACAACATTTACATATACAATTTAAGATGATAGTTAAAATGGTAAAGGCATTACAAGGGAAATTAATACTTTATACTGACAGAAATCCCATTTTTATTCAACTTTATTTCGGCTAGTCCATGAGAAAAAATATTAAGAAATGAAATATTCACTTGTGGCCTTAAAAATAATTATTTAAACACATAAATTTTCCAAATTTATGTCTAATTATGATATATATATATATATATATATATATATATATATATTTAATATTAAAAAATCGAGTTTATGTACTCATATCAGCTATCATCAATGAGACATTATTTTGAATGATTATTCAAAATAGGATATATCAACTATTTTCTCACGAGCTTCAAAATTCTAAAATATCTATGCATAATAAAGATTTAAATTAATGACATAAATGAAATTCCTCTAAATATGAGAAAAGTACTAAAAAATCAGTAGAACATCTATAATGTTTATGAATAAAAGCAAAAAAATAAATAACCTTTTAAGCCTGCTTGAATAATTAATTATGTATCATTTAATTGAAACTGTTGTATATTTAATCATTAAGTACATGGCTAAAATAAATGTCAATTAGAATGCTGAATTATTAAAGCAAATTAAGAATTTAAAGGTTCTTTGATAGAAAATTGTTTACGGGCAGATGCCAATTTTAAGTTCAGAACATTTGAATTATCTGTCTAATCTAAGGTACATTTTTTTTCTATTAGCATAAAACAACGTTTTAATGAATCGTAATGGAAGTAAGTTACAGTTCCAATGTGTTGCAAAATTTAGTTTGATACTTTAACTACCTTTTATTTTTCAAAAAAGATATATTTAAGTTTATATATGTTTATCTGTCAAAATATCAATAAGTGTGAAAACGAAAATTATCTCATAGAGCGGGAGCAGAGGAAATGGGAGAAGTTGCAGTTAATAAATGCCGATGAACTGGAAATTTAATAAGTTCCAAGTTTCTTTTTCTTTCTTTGCTTTTGCTGAAAATAATATTGAAATAAATTAATTTGAAGTGCCTATTTATTGAACAAAAATCATTAAAGCTTTAAACAAAAACTTAATTCCATTATTTAAATTATATTGTATTATAATTAAAGTAAATTTGAAGAAGTTAAAACTTTATCACGATCAGATTTTTTTGTTGTTAGTTTTGGTTTATTCTTACCCGGCGGTCATGTGTCAGTGCAGTCGGTGTCGGTGATTTGGAAGGTACATTGATCTTTGAAAGGTAAATGCTGTACTATTGCTGTTTTAAACTTTTATTACTTTAAAGGGGGGGGAATCAATTTGAAACATTGCTGTATTATTTTAGTTATTACTGTGGGGTTCATAATATTATTTTACTGAAAGAAATTAAAAATAAAGACATATTTAATTCTGTTATCAGTAACTTACTGAAATTTTGAAACAGATAAGAATTCGTGTCTTATTTTATAGCAAAGTGTATTTTCTGTATAATAGTACTTAACTATATATTAATTTTTAAAAGTTTGTGATGCGATTAATTTTAAGAAGCTTAATAAAGTTTAGTTGCGATTCGTTTTTTTTCTATAATTTAATCTTTATTTGTTTATCATTATTTATTATTATATATTTTTTTCTTTATAGGCACAATAATCATGTGGAACTTATTTGTAGTCCTCATTGCTGTGTTGGTATATGTTTTCACTTCAGATTTTTTCAAACAAGTCAATCCTGTCAAATATACGTAAGTTTCTTTATTTGGCTGCTTTACTTCTACTTGTTTTGTTTAAGTTATGCACGTTTGTTTTAATAATTATTCAAGACATGATAATGCAGTTTTAAGAACCTAAAGTGTTTGTTAAAGTTTATATTGATCTTAAATTATAAGCAAAACAGAGGAGTCTTATGCACACTTTTTATGGGTTAAAATTGCACAGATCAAAAATATAAGATAAATTATTGGCAAATCTAAATCTGCTTTGTCATTAATTTAAATATATGAGAATGAATTTCTATAATTTGACTACAAACAATTTTATAATAATGATAGAATTACAATTCAAATTGTGTTGTAAAAAAACGATATTCATTATTATTATTTTAAAATAAGTATTCATTGTTATTAATTTTTTTAAAAAATAGGAAGTTAAATTCTGTAAAAACATTAAGAAAACATTAATTTAAATTTAAAACAGCTTCAGTTCTTCAATTCACAAACTATGTGATTTTATTTTCTTAGAGAAATAAAATAAAGAAATTAGGTGTAAGCTTGCTTTTCAACGAGTTAAAATTGTTTCATATATTCTGTTAAATATTTTTGGAAGATCACTTCATCATGCAGATGAATTATTTGAAGAATATTTTCAAAACATATTTTTATTAATGTTGAAAAGGCTTATCTTCGCATAAATGATTGATGTAGAAGAGAAGGTCTTATATTTGAATGTTTAATACTGCATTTATTAAAATGAAATCATAAAAAGTCAATTTGTTATATTAAAATATAAAATTATTTTTGTGTTTATTGTTTCAAAACATCACAACTCAAATTCTTTCTTATGATATTCTTGATTTTGGTTTCTGTTTAACCCAGCAAAAGCTATATGCCGGAGAACACCCTTTCATTTCTTCCTTTCTTCAAATTCTTTAGTATTAAATTTAAATCTGTTTCATGTAGAATTTTCTGGAATGTTGTTATTTGTCATTTCCATTTTTTTTTATAATTTTCTTTCTAGACTTATTTTAGTTCTTTAAATTTTTCTTCTAAATGTGTATAAAATTCAGAAAAAGATTCCCTTCTCACACCCTAAAAAATGTTATTTAATGTTAAATTTAAAGTCATGAGGAAATGAAATTCTGTTGTTCTATATATGTAAATGTGTATAGTCAATTGGTCTGTAGCTAGTGAAGGTCGCGGTACGAACCTGCGACGTTTGGGCCTGTAACCGAGTATCATACCAATCGAGCAAAAGGGACCCTTCAGCTCGAAGGACATTATTTGGCTTATAAGGCTGACGCTACAGGTCTAAAAATCCATTTGTGAGTTAACAAGCAGATGGTTTAACCTCTTAATAGCTCTTAATTATTACTCATCTCTTATTTTCAATTGGGAATCCTTCAATGTGAAATCAGTTAATCTGTTTTACTAAAATAAATGAAAGTAAAGGATCTGAATTTCAAGTGAGATGTCTTTATAAATCATCAAAAGCATTCAATTGTGAATTGAATACTGTAGATTTGTATTATTTGAATAATGATCTTATTTATAATTTTAAGAATTGAATATATATATATTTTTGTATGATATTGATTTCTTTTAAGTATACTTTTGTACATTTGTTATATATATATAGCGCTCCACTTCCTGAAAAATTTAGTGGTGGCTTAGCAGTTAATGAATTATTAGATAAGACAGAACGTCTTCATGAAAATAATATTCTTTGGCCGGAATCATTTGCTGAATACAAAGGTAAAAACAAAAGTTTTTTTATGGTTTAACAACAAAGAAGTAGAAATTTTAATAATTTTTAAATTAAATAACTGAAAGTTAATGTTGAAAATCTTAACCCAGGGACTTATAAAAATTTTATGTACATTTTTAATTGAGTGAAGAAGTTTTTATTTAATTGAATATCAGAATTAACTTTTAAAGTAAATTGTTATTTTTGTTTTTTGTCAAGTTTTTTAAAAATTATTAGTTGGTTCGAATCCATAAATATGTTTGAAATAATTTTTCCATATCAAAGAAATGTGTGCCCTTTTTCCCTTTTTGTTTTAAATTAGAAAGTAAATGATGTTTTTAACTTCCTAAATTTATACTTTTTAATGGATTAATGTCTCATAAATGTATGCTTAATCCATAAACTAATAAACTTTTCATGGAATGTGAATTGGGTACTTAGTTTTCTGTATGGTAATAATATGCTAGCTTTAATTTTCTATGCTGTATAGCTGCATTATGTTGAAACATTTTTATATAATGGATAGTGTTGAGATCAAAAGGATGAATATGATAATTTTTATTAGAATATTTGGATACAGTGAAGTGATTTTACTTGATAATTTGAATAGAAATACTATATTTTTATGAAAACTGATTCAGAGCTGGAATTTCAATCTAAAGATATTCAATAACATTTACATATAAAGAGAAGTGAGTATGCATTAGTTTTTTTTCTCTTCTTCTTTCTTATTTAAAATATTATCAGTATCTATGATTATTTCCTTTTTTATTTTCTGAACAAAATATGTTTTGAAAAGTATTAGAATTTTAGATTTCCATTATAAGCAATATTTTTTGTTACATTTTAATAGATTCTTAAATTAAATATCACTTAATAAATACAGACATGGCTTCTTTTAACTTTTTATATATATATATAATATTAATAACTCTTTAGACTTGCACTTTAATAATATTCACTTTTACAGTTCAAGCATAATTGAAAGAAAATTCTTTAATTTTTCTGATGCATCTCCACAAAATACACAAATAAAATGCTATTGTTAGAAGTTCCTCCATAGCTTATATATGATAAGTGTTTTTGAGATAACAGTAAAAATGTTGAAATAAAATTGAGTTCAAAACTTTAAAAAAAAAAAAACATTTTACTTTTCTGTGTTATCAAATAATCAGTATATGTTAGTGACCCTGATATCAAATGTATAAGATTTAAACAAATATCTGCAATATACTAATCTGCAGATAATTGTTACTCTACTTTTGAAGTGTGTGGAGAATAAGATCTTCCAATAAATTTTATAGAATATTGTTATTGGAAATTTTTTTCAAAGTATCTTTACATAAAATATAATCAAAGTAATAGTAAAAATAAGAGTCTTAATGTATTTAGTTTTTAAAATTTTATTAACATCATCAAACAATTTTATATATACTAGTGATTTTGTTTTCCATATAATTCAATAATTAAAGAGAATTCTAGGTAGTTTTAAGTTTGTTACTTTAAATTTTCCATATTTTAATAAATTTTTAATATAAAAAAAACAAAAATTATTTTCTTAACATCAGCTGTATAAAATATGAACAAATATTTTAAACTAAGCTTACATTCTATTTCTGTTCATATAATTCTTATTTTATTTTTGGAAGGAAAATATTCTTTGGTATTAGTGAATTCAGAATAAACTAATCCTTAAAATGGCAGAAGTGGCCTTTCATGTTCATTTCAATAGCAATTTGTTTGTAAATACATGTTTTTGTAAGCATCCATAATTAAAATATTCAGCACTTTTCCATTAGCTGGGTGCGAGCAAAAAATTACAAAATAATGTAGAATTTTGCCAAGTTTCTTTGACAATTTTTCGCTTGGGCCCAACTAATGGAAAAGTACCAAACATTAGTAAGATTTCTTCCCCCTATCAGTCCTTTATCTGTCTAGTATAAGTAAAATATAATATTGATTTAGTAAGAATGTTAAATTGAATTGAAAAGTAAAATAATAAAATTTCAGATTTATAATTAAATGTTAATTATCTTGCACATTACAATATAAGTTTTCTTATCTGAAAGCTGCAAGATCAAAATAATTAGTATTCAAGGGCTTAAAGTTATTGAGCAAATTATTAAAAACTTGCATACCGTTTGCTGGTTTGTTAGTATGTTAAAATATTACATTTCATGAATATGTGTTATATTAAGAATTAACAGAATCTTCATGGAAATGCTATTTCTTAATGAATGATAAGTGAAATCAGAACTGCCATAACATAGATTGAAGTTTAAAAAAAAAACATTCATATTATAGTTATAAAAATATAAAATGATTCATTGAAATAAAAAATTGAAATTAGGAAATTAAAAATGTTATTGACTTTATATATTTATTTTTTTTAAAATAATAATATTAGGTGTTTGAAAATCAATGGTAAAAAATTAAACAAATAACTGAAAATGAAGACATCTTAATAAAAGTGACTGTAAATTTATTAAGTCTGTTACAAATGTTATTGTTATTATTTAAAATGTGTTAAAATTATTTTCATGATTTTTGAAACATTTATTCATATTTGGCCCCTTTCCCTAGTAAGATTAGTATGATTGATTTATTGGATAATTATTTTTTCTGTTGTGCTATGCATCAATTTGTCCCTTTTTCTGATCTTTGAAAAACAATATTAATTTCAAATATGTGTAGAAAATGGCTTGAAATAGCTCAAAATATTAAATAAAAATAATTGTTATTAAATTTTAAAGTTCTGACTTTGATTTGTATTGTAATACTTATAGGGATGTTAAATTTTTAACCGTAAATGTAATAAATATACTGGACACCATGCAGAAATGTTTATTTTTAGGAGTGTAGAAAATTAATTTTTAATAACCTTCTTTATTCTGGTTAAATTTTTAAGTATGTGAGGAAGAATGAAAAATTTTTATACAATGGATTCCTAGATAGTATCTTTTTTTGCTTAGAATGAAGAAATAAAATATATTTTAATACATTTTAGTATATGATTTTTCTATAAATTTAGGACAGCTCTATACTGGACTTGGCGATGGAAGAGTTGTCAGGATAGCAGACAAAGAAATTGTACCAATTACCCGTACTGGCAAAGATTGTGGTAAGTTATTTTTTTCATGTATATTTAAAATTAAATCTTTCAAAACTATTGCTATGTGTTATAGAAATAATCATATTCCATGTGTTGTTTTTCTATAGCTATAGTAAAATCATTCTTTTAACAATATTGGATCAATGGTAAATTAATTGTATGTGAAAAAAATGTCACATTCTGTCATAATATTTTATATGTACGTGGTGAAGTTATAATTTTGTATGATTTTATTAACTGATTGAAATCATTTCAATTACGTTTTTCATGGAACAGTTTTAATTTTTAATTTTAGAATTGATTTGAAAACTTACCAATATATTGTTATTAATCCTTCAAAAATGAAATTTCCTTTTTATTTTAAATTATATGTTAAACAGTTCTGAAAACATTAATAATAATTTTCAAGGAAAAAAATTGCAATTATATAAAAAATGAAAGTATATATCTTTTATGAAATATTAATATCAGAATTTCTATTTTTTTAAAAAATATATTTGCTAGCAATCAGATTTTTAGAATTCTTTCAGGAAAGGCTATTTTTGATAGATCATTGGTTAACACTTTGTAACTGAAGTGATATCCTAGTTTAATATATCTATGTAACCCAATTTTATAAAAAAAATGTAATACAATAATTTTTTATGGAGAAAATTTTGTTATAACAGTTTTAAAAATAAAAAAAATATTTTATTGTAAAAAAATTCTAAATTGTCATCACTTGACATAAATAATAGATTTATAGTTCCGTACTCTTTGTGGATAGAAACAAGGAGGAAACTCTTTAATTTTTGAACATCTATAATGTATATTTGACTTATATTTTGAATTTTGTTTAGTTTGTCCCATAGATTTTAGTTCCATAATTTGTAGTCTGAGTTATCACCTATTCTTTTCAATAAGGAAATATTGCCTTGGAACTACTTTGTACTAACATTTGAAACTTATCTTGTTCAAAAATTTCATTATCATGGAAAAGATTACATATGATAAGCTTGAGCTAAAGTTCAAGTAGATATTGTTTTATTTTGAGACAATTAAATCTTATTACTCATACATATTATCTCTAAAGCTTTTCATATTATTTATAGCAAGACCATAATAGAAACTGAAAATTTAGCAATAGTTTTCAATCTCTGATTAATTCCTCCCCTT
The DNA here is from genome assembly GCA_026289955.1 of Argiope argentata. Classification (NCBI taxonomy): domain Eukaryota; kingdom Metazoa; phylum Arthropoda; class Arachnida; order Araneae; family Araneidae; genus Argiope; species Argiope argentata. The sequence continues at coordinate 1,725,769 of JAOUZG010000678.1, read as the reverse complement.
CCCCTCTCACTTTCACATATACACTTTGAATACATTATTAATTTTTTTGACGAATAAATAAACTAAATCCATCATTCATTTAATTGCTGTTATATTCTTTCTCTATCCTAATGTGACTAATTTTATAATAATGAAATCTCTTCATTCGTTTATGAATTTCGAAATACCATCTTTAGTTTAAAAAGCTGTAACAGCTTTCATCAGTTTTTCTTCATAAATATTTCTCCTCTATTATTATTTTAATCTTTTTATGTGATCCTTCAGCTTTGTGCATTCCATTAAAAATTATGTTTCATATATATATATATAATTTTTATGAAATAGGAGAAAATCTACAAAGAAAGCCAGCATTTTTGAAAAGCTATTTCAATATTCTTCTCTAAGCTTTGATATGTGTTATTGATAGATAAACCCCAAAAATAACTTACAATTTATTGCCTAAACAAGCACTTCAAACTGCATATGCAACATGGTGGTATTTAATCGACCATGCTTGAGTTGTTGATTGGTTTGTTTATTATTTGAGAAATTGTGAGCTTATTCAAAGTAGATTGGAGATTTTTTTTAAATGATGAACAGCTAAAAATTCTTATTTAAAATAAATTGGACAGATAAAAAAAAATTCAAACCTGATTTTGCTGAATGGGTTTGAGAAATTAAGCAAAAATCATTTATTGCATACTGCTTGCTTTTTAAGAAGATAATAAACTAAATTAATATTGGAAAGCATATCTTACAATTCATGTAAAATAAAGGAAAACATACAAAACTTTCTTGTCAATTCCAAAGAGTCATCATTGATATAGGATAAAATTACTATAGGAAGAGGTCATATGTCAAATTGAATGTTCGACCAATTTCAAACTTTTAATTCAAGAATAATGATTTGAAACTGAATTTGCAGGGGCTTTAAAACTTGTTTCACATTCTTCTTTTAATGCATGCAATGATATCAGAAATATTTTCACATATGTTCATTGAAAGTGAAATTGCTAAAAAATATATGCTGAGCTGTACAAAAATGCCTTACTTTATTTTTAAGGAAATTTTTGCTTCTTTTCTTTTCCCATTCTTTAAAATTATATTGCATTATAGTTAGCACATCAGCCCATTAAATTAAGCACATCAGATTGAATATATCCTTTTATCTTGAATATACATAGGGCTAAAAGATTTCCTGATTTGAGTGGCAACCTTGAGCTAAGGATTAAAATGATCAATATTTTTTTAAACAATTGAAAAAATATGTTCTATTAAATACTTTAAACTTCACTCTATAATGATGCTTAATACCTTCACTAAAGCAAGTTTAAAAATTGCACATTCTCACAGTAAATGAAAAATATTCTTTCATTTTTAATTAAATTTTTCTGAATTTCAAATGTCTAAATTTTTTTAAATGTTCCATTTATGCATATATTTGTAGTTGAAATTTTAGCATTATAAAATTTATTACTTATATTTCTTTAATTAGTTTATACAGTCACATAAAAAACAGTATTACATAAACATACAGTATTACATAAAAATATTTAAAAGCCATAAACAAACTCAATTTTTAAAAACTTTTTTCTTCCATTTCTAACATCAACTACTTGTCAAAAATTATTTTTTGATACCCATTTTATAACTTCAATCGTTATTCTTGTCAAATTTTCCTGCAATATAACCATTCAATATTATTAGTTTATTTCATTTGTATCTTGCATAATCTGAAATAATCAGTTTTTAATTTTTTCTATGTTGTTTTTAGAGGGAATATTTGAAGAACATATATGTGGACGGCCCTTGGGAATGACTTTCAATAAAGAAGGTCGCCTTTTTGTTGCAGATGCCTATCATGGACTTTTTAGTATTGATGTAAACACAGGTATTCAAATTTAATATTTACTCATTATTATTACCAGTGTGACTATAATTTTTAAATAGTTTATTTAATTCAACTATAATTTATTTTATTTGAATGAAACAACTACAAACTTGTTAGAAAAACTTTTATCCTCGCATAATCCATGAAAGATTAATTTTATTCACAATTCTTTTTTTTTAGGTAACGATACTAATAAATGCCTTATCTCTCAATATATGCTGATGTATAAAATCACTTAGTCTTTAAAGCTTCATTGTCCTTTTGGCACTTTTTTTTAGATTTAATCACACTAAGAATGGTTTTCTATTCATATTCTATTCTATCTCTAAAGATTTATAACTAATGACAGAAGAAAATAAGCTATAACAGAAACTTTTGGAGGATACTTCAGGTCTTGCCTTCTATTGATTTGCAGTAGGAGAAAAGGCACTTCTTTATTTGTCAAAATTGCCCTCTTTGGAAAAATTATGGATTTAATTTAATATCAATCTAAAAGTTAATTCATTTATTTGACAAAAATGTAAGAGATCATAGGCTACTTCTTTCTTTTAACTTTGGTTTTTCAAAATATTAAGTGCATGATTAACAAAATATTACAATGAAAGTCTGTAGTAATGATATTCCAAAACTGTGGTGAACATATTATAATTGATGTTAAAAATACCCACTACTTTATCTTTTTGTTTTTATCTGTATATCTAAAGTAAATGTATAATGTACTTAAAAATTATTGACTGAATATTAAATGAAATACTGAATCTCTAGAAGGGAAGAATTTGAAAAGAACTAAAGCTACCAATGGTGTTTATTCAACAGTTCTGTTAAGAGTAGCCACTATATATTTTCAAAACAAGTTGTTAACAAAATTATGCTGCCTCTGATGAAACACTATAATCAAAGTTCCATTGCCTGCTTTTTCATTTCATAATATCACTTCCTAATCAGCATTTAAATATGCTAATATTCTGGGCCAATTCTTTTTTCTTTGTTATGATCCAGTTATTAAAATTATTTATTAATGAATAGAAATTTATAGGAACTTTTTAAAATTCATTCTGTTTGAATGGTATAATTGTACATTGAAACTATTAAAAAAAAGCAATCATTATATGAAATCAAATTAAAGATTAATATTTCATGAATCAAAACTAATAAAAGATATATTGTAATTAGAGAGTGCTAATGCTGCTACATCTAAAACATAAATGAACTGAACCAAATTAGAAAGTGGATTCATCATAATTTTTTTCCTTTTTTATTCTATTTTTGCATTTAAACTTAATATTTATATCTAATTTGATAAATATACTTTGTATCTTTGCTAAAATTGTCAGGGACTTATCATTTTTTCTATAAAAAATCATTTTTTATATTACCACAATCACTGATGTAACATTGCCATAATTCAAATTAGTGGAATTCCCTTATATAGGATTTCCACCGAATAATTTGTAAAAACGTTAATATTTTAACTCATTTGCAATCCTCTTTGAAATTAAACATTATTAGTTACTTTTGTCTACTAGCTAATTTCCTGGCTATATTGATTGCCTTTAATTTCAATTAAATTAATTCATTCTGTCAAAATGGCAACTTTATAACCATGCTCTTTTAATGGTCTTGCACATGTTTAGTATCTTTTCTAATTGAGATCAGTCCCATTACTTCCTAGAACTATTAAAAATGTATATATGATGCTCACCACTCTATTAACTTTTATGAAATTGTTCTTGTTTGTAAACTACACAGATAGTACAAGAATCCTGTTTTCCTTCACTTTTAACAATGTAGAAAAACTCATTTATTAAATATATAATGAAACATGGGAATTGTTTGAATTTCAAGACAAGAGTGCAATCTAATTTTGGAAATTAGACCAAAGAGGGAGAGGGGAATTGTAAAAGATAGAGAGAATTTTACATGATTATTAGATTGATATCATCAGTAGGATAAATTTTTAAATTGGGAAATAATGTATAAACAACTATTAAATATTTATACGTAAATATAATTTGCTGTTCTTGGTATTATGCTATTATAAAATTACTGCTGTAATATAGTTCTAACAATAGGCTATAACAATTTTAATGGTTCTTATAGAATTGGAATATAATACTTATACAAGTATGAGAAATAATTCATTATTTATTTGACTATTTAAGCACGATGAGTTGCATTAGGTATCATCATTATCATTAGGTATCCTAAGATATATGAATTTTCACCTTATGTAGTCAAATTATAAGCTTTTTAATTCTTATTACTTCTAAAGCTTATCTCCATTGATGTCAGTTCAGAAAAAAAGTATTTAATATTTGCAATTTTTTGAAAGATAAAAATGATAATAAGATTTTTCAACTAGAAATCTGATTTATTATATCAACTTCATGATGCATTTATATTTGGTTAAGAACATAGCATAATTGTTTGAAACTTTTTCAGGTAAAAAGGTCAATATTTTACCTTCAAAAACTATTGTTGATGATTTGCCCCTGACTCTTCTGAATTCTTTGACCTTTGATGACAAGGAAGAAAATCTTTATATCACTCAGTCAAGTTCTCGATGGAATATCAGTCATGTTATTGTGAGCATTGTTGAGCATGATACTTCAGGCCGGTATGTATATTTATACTTTTGAAGTTCTTCCTGATTTAGAAAATAATGTATGCTTTTTTCTTTTCAGAAAAAAATTCTTAAATGTAATAAATATTTAATACATAGAGCTTCTAGTTTGAGCTACATTTTCTAGTAAAAAATTTTTTTTTACAATACTATTTTTATTTGAAAACCATAATAATGGCATCAGAAAATCTAACCTTAAATTGATTACAAGTAAGAAGGCACTGAATTGAAATATTTTATTGTTAATATTAATCACATAGAAGATTTTCTGAAAAATATAAATTTCGGAAGTTTATGGATTCTGTTGTTTTTAAAACATCACTTGCTATGAAAGCTCTCAGTATACAATATTCCTAAAAAGAAAAACAAGAAAAGTGCAGCGGTATCATAAATGAACTTTCTTTTTCTGGTGTCCTAAATTCTTTAATTATTGCTACTATTTGTTAATGTAATATTGATTTTCAATAAGAAACTGGTTTTAAGTTGTTTTGCTGCATCATGCTGAAATTAAATTTAAAACCAATTTCAAATTAATAAATATTTTTGAGTTATTTATTACTATATTAACATAAAAACTTATTTATTACTATATAATATGAATATGCTGGTTGAGAGTTATGTAATTAGAAGAGTTTTAGCATCTGCTTCCCAATCTCAATGGAAATTATGATTAAATTATGTATTTTATTTTTCCCTTAATTTTTTTTTTTTTTAATTTTTGATGTTTTTGCATTTTAGATTGCTTAAATTCAACTTGAAGACAAAAAAAGTTTCTGTTCTGGTGAAAGATCTTGCCTTTCCAAATGGTGTTGTTTTAAGTCATGATAAAAATGCATTATTAGTTGCTGAAGGAATGCAAAATAAAGTTTTTAAGTGAGTATCTTAAAGCATGTTTGATTTAAATTTATGTATTGTTTCAATTACTATCTTCTTTGTTTGTGTTTTATTTTTAAAAATTGATTTCTTTTTTAATGTCAGATTTATGCAAATTTTAAAAATTAATGTTGAAGGCCATGAAGGTTATATCATGTATTAAATTTATATAAAGACTTTTCAAGAAAAACTTCTATAAAATAAGCCAGTAATGTCTTAATTTTTTTTATAATTGTTCTACGTTAATTTCCATAGTTGATCAATGGCCTGCTGCAATTAATAGTTATTAAAAATTCACTTTTTTTAATTAAAAAAAGCTTTTTAGGTCCAAATTTTGATTGACATATAATTAATACTATTCTAGAAGCGTGATGCTATTTTGTTCATTGATCTAAGAATTTCCATAATTCTCTGTCTGTATCCTAATACATACAGTTGTAGAAAGATAAAAATGGATATGCTTTAATAATTTTCACATTTTCTTCATTTTGAAATTAAATCTTAGTTATGAATGCAAGAAAATAGTGAAATGAAAAGATATTTAAATGCATACTTTAGTCTGAAATCTACGCGATATGAAAAGAAAAGGTGAATATTTCTACTTTGATCATTGAAATAAATATCCCGAGGAAACATTGGCAGCATTAAACATGTTTTCACTTCAACAATTAAATACATTATTGTAAAATGTATTTAAATATTAAAAATACTGGTGTTGAATACATATTTATTAAAATTCAAGAAGATATAGAAATCGGTTTTTTATTATAATGTTTTCAAGTCATTATGGAAGAATGTTAAAATTTAATTTAATTTTTAATTAACTTTTCGAATCATTAATTTGAGTTTCTGATTCCCATCCTTAAATATATATAATATTATAATGCCATTTGCTTTCTTTAGAACAGAGTTTTCCTGTATAGCAGTAACATGTACACACATTCATATTAATTATTAGTAAAGTGGAAGGGGATATAGAGTTTATCAAATTTAAACTACTTAACCATTTTTTAATACAATTGAGAGAAAAAAAAACTATTTTAATTTTTATAAAGGTAAAAAAAATTTACTTGTTTATTTTTTGAACAAGATCTTTTTTTAAAAAAAATGTGCTTAAAAGCAGCATTAAAAAATGCCAACATTTTTTAATAATTTTGTGAAGTTTATAAAAGTATTCTAATTTTTTTTCATAAATAGGATTTCTAAGCTTTTCTGAATTATATATATGAAAAAATTAAATATAAGTTTTTATATTTGTGTTAAAATTAAACCTGGCAATGATCTTGTTTTTTTTTTTAAGGAAACTCTTTTCATTTTTCTGTTTCGTATTTTTAATTTTATAAAAAAAGTTTTAATACAATTTAAAATATTGAAACCAAAATTTACATTTTAGACTTTTAATTGTTGTAGAATTTCAAAAAAGACATTTATAATGTTTCTATGTTTTTACATTTATTAGGTATCACATTAATGGCCCCAAAAAAGGTTTAAACGAAGAGCTTCCTATGTTGTTGCCAGGAGAGCCTGACAACTTGAAGCGTAGTAAAACTGGTTACTGGGTGACTGTGGCAACTGCTCGCTCTCAGGAAAATCCAACTTTGCTGGATCGATTTAGCGATAAACCTTTCTGGCGAAGTTTGCTTCTTCATATTCATAGATTAACTACTCTACCCATAAGTACTGTTTTGAAATTTGTTCCAGATAAACGAGCTAAAGAAATAGGCTATGAGGTAATATTTTTTAAATATTCTTTGAAGTATCTAGTTCACATAATACATAGGAATTTTTGGTTTTTAAATAAAGTTGCGTCTTTTTCTAATATGATGAAATATGTAAAAAAAATTTATCTGTTAAAAAAATTAATTTTAAATGTAATGCAAAATAGAAATGCTTTATTTAATAAGCAAAATAGGCAACCTTAAAAAAAATAATATTTGAGTGAATTTAAGTGAAAGTATAATCATTGAAAACTTAGTGTCTCATAATAAAATCTATTATGTTTGATGAGATATTTCTAAATATGATTTTAATGTATCTATTGAATCAGATTTGAAGAGAGTCAATAGACATTCATTTATTAATACCATTTTAAAATTGCATTTGTTTAATTTTATCATTTTTATTATATGAGTCAGAGAAAAACAATAAATAATTCAGTGTCTCGTATCTGCATGTATATGAAAATCTTATATTTCTTACTGAAAAGCAAAGTATTAGTAAAATTCTGATTGTTGTACAAATTATGGAATAATAATCATTACTAATAAAAAGTGAATTTTGCTTAATATTTTGTTAAGTCCCCTGTCATGTTGTAATCAAAGCAATGAGCTTGTAGACCAAGTTTCAAATTAGTTTCAGTATTTCTCCTTTTCCATGTTCCTTTTCATCATGCTTCAGGATATACTTATTCAACCAATTTTAAATATGTGGTCAGTTTTATTAAACCAATTGAAGAATATAAATTAATTCATCTCTTCATTGGCCGTATAAGATACATATGTAAACATTTGTTATTTGGGGCACAGACTTCATTTATTCTGTTATGTGGTTGTTTCTGTTGACCCATGTCCAAATTTTATTTCTGGTTAACTCAATTTCACTTATTTGTTTTAAATATTGGTTTTGAGAAACCTCTCCTAAAACATTTTGAAATTTTAAAAGCTAATGGATTTTGATTTGGTTTCTTTAAATCTTTCTTAAATCATGTAAATTTTAGAGTTTTTCAACTTTTGATATTTTACCATTGCACAGTGCATTCATGTTCCATTCACATCTCTTTTTATTCTGAAATTTAAACATCTTGTGAATGGCTCAGCTTGATCTAAATCAAACTGTCACCTTACCCCCCAACCCCCCTTAATTTCCTAATTTATGAAAGAAAAGTAATTATAGAACTTAAATGTGATTATCTAAAAGAAAAATTATTATTTTCAATATATTAGTATTGACTGCAAATTCCTGCCTCTCCCAGGAAACAAAATGTTTTTCATTTTTTAATGTAGAATTTATTATTAATTTTTTTATAAATCTGATTTTTGTATGTAAATTTAACAAATTCTATTGAGGTGTGTGTGTGTGTGTGTGTGTGTGTGTGTGTGTGTGTGTGTGTGTGTGTGTGTGTGTGTGTGTGTGTGTGTGTGTGTGTGTGTGTGTG